>JABXWE010060098.1:0-14099 GCA_014611495.1 Limonius californicus
TGTTTGAATAAAGATGATATGAACAGTTTCCAGTATGGGAAAGTCCAGGGAGGCAGTCGCGTCCACTTATTTTAAGTGTACAGTTACAGTATGTCGTGGTAAATTGGTTTTGTGAAACGCGCATTTCAGGCATAGGAGAGAAAGTCGCTACGTCTCGTAAGAGATAAAGCACTCAAAAAAGAAGACCTGTTACACATGTACATAGCTGTAAAAGAAAAAAAAAAGTTTCAGCGGTTGGTGTAGTAAATCTGTTTTCATTAAAAAAATGGAATCCCCGACTTTTTAGTCTAAGAAAAAATTGATATATACAGGTAAACGACATAAAATGTGAAAAATCCATTACAAGCACTTTCTATTTAAACAATATTCACACTAATCCTTTATTACTTTTGCCCCACCCTATATAGTAATGCAATTGTTATCTTAGAATTAATTTTTGTAATGTATGAAGATGTAATAATTATGCTTGTATCATCCGTTTAAAAACATAATAAATCTTAATTGCTTGGATTAGAAAGCGTTTCTGAAAATTTTACAAGCTTCTCTAAAGCTTATTATATTAAAGTGTTAGTCATACATGTGTGTTTGTCGAAACTTAATACAAAAGGAGTGCGCTATTTACTCAAGTTATTTACTTAATTGTTTGAAGAGGTTTTAAATTTAATTGGTATAAACGGCAAACAGTACGTTGTCAAAACAGTATGAGAAATGAGACACTGTTTATCTTATCATTGATGTTTCTGGGTTAAATATACCACACCGTCATCCGTACCATGTGTTGATATTATTATCGCATATGTGGTGGATTGGGTTAAGTAGATTATGAATTCTTTATCTAAAAGGCAAAGTAAAAAAGACTGGATTCATTTTTTTAAAGATCGCTTTAGTTGTTGGGCTAATCCTAATTTCCACCTTCTTGTTTTATAGCTACCTAATTTTTTTATTTTTCATTTATAAAAATAGTGTTAAGTGGCGACTTAACAATGGCTGTTGTGGGTTGTGGGCTGACACCGCTAATAGTAGCGAACACTATAAATTTTACATCCTGTACATCTTCATAATAAATTTTGTGTTCTAAATATAATTAGGGAATATAATAACGGTATGTATCTAGAAGAATCCTCTTAGCAATAGCAATAAAATTTATTTATAACACAGTGTGTATGTATGTGCTTAATTTATTCTGGTTTTTGGTAATGCCATGACTTGATATACGTACATATGTACGGAAAAAATTCAACCGCGGATTAGTGAAATCCGGGAGACGGTGGTCCCACTGTAATCGATAAATCGTCGGTAAATTTATTAAACAATCTGTTAAGTATTCGCCTCAAGAGGTAACAGTTTACCAGGAAGGGGGAGAGGATGCTTGCGCACTCCGAGTTGAAGTAGTAGCCGATACACCGAATTGACTACCCCGAGTCCGGAGGTGCAGTTATACTAATTCAAATGTATAATCTATAAATAAACACTCAGTATACAGTCCACATCCTTTTTATTTGGAGGGCCCCATTAGCAGAAACACAATCAATTAATTGATATGCGATTAATCGGTTATTTGATGAATTGATTTTATTATTCGATCAATCGATTATCCGGTTAATCGTATATTTAATAATCCCATTATTCGATTATCCGATTAATCTATTACCACATTGCCCGTATATACGATTAACCGATAGTGTGATAAAACGATAATCGGTTGTTCGATTATCCGATTAATGAATTATCTGATTCATCATACTGTAATTACATCAAAAATTCGATTCTTTAGAATAATTTTATTATCTTGTAGTAAAAGTATGAACAAGAAAGTGAGATGTTTTGGCAAATATGTGTATGGGTAATTAATAATTAAGCAAAATTACAAAGTGTCCCAGCTAAAGAAACAACAGTAGCATACTGTTGTTTCAGCAAATTTTTGTCAAAGAAGCATAACAGCGATCAAGAAAGAGTGTGCAACATGCTGCTGTGATAAAAGCAACAGAGCGATAATCAATTTACGGATATACTTCTACGAGGGGGTGTTGATATCTAGTTAGCCTGGAAAGTCAAGAAAAGTGAATATGGTTGCTATGATTATAACTGTAATGTTTTTTAAATAAGTTGTCAAAGATTGACATCCATAAGTTGAACGGTGATCAAACTGTGAATTTTTGAAAACAACATGTCTGAGAAAAAAAAAATTTGAAAAAATCAAGTTTCGGTCAGTTATTAAGTATTTATTTTTGAAAGGGTTATCGGACAAAGAAATTTTTGCTGATATGATGGAAACCTTAGGTGATCAGTATCCTTCATATGCCACTATTAAAAACTGGGTTGCGGATTATAAAAGAGGAACATTAGTTGTGAAAGATGAGCACCGCACTGAAAGACCAATTTTTGTGACCACTCCGGAAAACATTGATTCTGTCCATGATATGATTTTAGAAAATCGACGTATTGGAATTAAGAATATTGCAGACGCATTGCACATTTCCTATGAACATGTGTGTCACGTCACTCATCACGACTTGGGTATGAGAAAGCTTTCCGCCAAATGGATTCCAAGATGCTTGAACGTTGATCGGAAGCGCGTTCGATTGACATCAAAGGAAATCTGCCGCTGTTTTGCAGAAAATTCCTCAAATTTTTTGGATCGGCTTATTAGTATGGACGAAACGTGGATCCATCACTATGACCCGGAGACTAAAGAGCAATCGAAACAGTGGAAGCATGTTGGTTCTCTACGATCCAAAAAAATCCGACAAAGATGGGATAATTCTGATAGATTAATTGGAACGGGATAGAACTATCACGGGAGAATATTATACTGAATTGCTAAATAAATTACGCAAGGAAATTGTGGAAAAACGCCGTGGAAAACTTGCCAGAGATGTGCTCTTTCTACAAGACAACGCTCCTGGTCACAAGTCGTTGATTGCATTCCCAAAATTGATGAAATGGGTTTTGAATTGGTTGACCCACCCGCCTTATTCTCCGAATTTAGCACCGTTAGACTATTATTTCTTCCCAAATCTCAAAAAACATTTGAAAGATAAAAGATTTTCGACAAATGACGAAACAATATGTGCCGTTGAGGAGTGGTTTGTAGACCATGACAACGATTTTTTTTAATGGCTTAGAATTACTTTATGATCGTTCTGCTAAATGTATAAGTCTTAAAAGAGATTATGTTGAATAAATAAAATTTGTTTTGAAATAATATGGCTACATAATATTTAGAGTGAGGGGGTTAGGCATATTATCAATAGTTGTCGGCAAAAAAGTCAAAAACAGTGCCTTTCAAAGATAGCGTCAGTTAAAAATGCCGCTAATTTATAAATTGAAACAAAGCGTTCCAACGAACTAAAACAAAAAAATTTAAAAAGTGTTCCACGAAAAAAAATTGTTTTTGCTATAAAATTATTTAGTAATTTCTATATTTTAACCATAAGTAAAATATGTGACTGTTTTTAATTACATAATTACTTATTCTCTGGATTTTGACGTTGTCAAATTTGATCGGCACTATTTTTAGATTGGAGGTTAAAATAGCACCTGGTGAAACTAAAAATAGCGTCAGCGAAAATAGTGTCGTACAAAACAGCGCCGGTTAAAAATTTAGCCAACAGAAATTGAAAATAGAATAATATAAGGAACGATTTTTACTTTATTTCATCAAAAACTAAATCTAAAGAGTAAATCTACATTAACTAAAACTGAATAGCACTTAATAGATCATATTGTCCAACATTGTGTAATTATGTAGTTAGTGGTATAAAGTCAAATAATTCCCAAAAAATATTTCATTATCGTAATATAGGATCTATATAGCCATTTTGACATTCGCATTATTATTGATATTTGAGTAAAGTAGTTTTAGTTAATGTAGATCTGTTTTCCAGGTAAGACGAAGTTTTTCATGAAATCAAGTGAAAATAGATCTTAAATACTATTTTTTGTCTAGGCGCTATTTTTGCCGGCGACTTTTTTATCCGGCGCTATTTTTGATGAGATATTTTTGTGGACGCTCTATTTGAGGCGCTATTATTAGCATACGCTCTATTTTTGATGGCGTTACTTTTGTCAGCATCATTATTACCCGGCGCTACATTTGGTAGGCACTATTTTGCGTAACGCTATTTTTGACGGCGCTATTATTAGCATATACCCATAACAGTGGTTCTTTTTGTCTTTGCAATTCGTAGATGGATTTGCAGCGCTATTCTGGCTATTCTTTTCATCTCGTTGCATGTATCAGTGCCATGTATGTGCGCCAGTCGTCTTCTTCTTGATCTGCCCTGCTTTTGTCCTATCACATTTATTATGAACTCGTGGTGTCTGTATATGTCCTAACCATATGCCTACTCTCTTGTATCATCTTTCATATTTATCTCTCTTCCTCAATTCTTTTCAGGACTTATGTTTGTGGTTCGGTCGGTCCATCGTATTTTCAAAATCCTCTGGCAACACATTTCGAATGCTTCTGTAGCTCTTTTGTCGGGTTAGCTTATTGTCCATGTCTCAGAACCATATAGTGCTATACTCCACATTGGGCTTCGTGTTAGTCTTTTTTTAAGGCTTAGGCATACATTGTCTGAGCATAGGAGGATTTTCTTTCTAATAAATGTAGCTTTCGTTTCTGTCATTCTTTCTTTAATATCGGTCGAGCTTCTTCCATCTTCTGTTACTTTACTTCTCACATATTTAAATGTCGCCTATTTTATAGGATCGTCATTGATTTTGATGTTAACTTCTTCTGGTTCTTTGGAACACGCAACACACTAGTATTTATGTTTTCTTTTTATTTATGTTCATATTATACTTTTCTCTTAGTATACCATCCATACATTCTAGTGACCTTTTAAGTTAGATTCATCGTGCGAAATAACTGCGATGTCGTTAGCGAACTTCGGCACTTGGATTTTTTGTCCATTTAGTATGATATACCCCGATGCAGGCCTGTCTGCATTCTTCCGTAGCTCTTTCTCGAGTGGTTATTAAATCGAAAACTAATAAGAGTGTCCACCGCGAGAGCATTTAGCTAGGGACAAGCACGTGTGTAGAAGCAAGGAAGAATTACATTAAGTTGTATACGTGGTTAATGGTACAAGCAGAGTTCAAATGATGTCACCATTATGTGACAAGTGTATACAATTTTATTACATTATGTAATATTCTGTACATTTTCACTAAAAGAATTTTAACGCATTCATGCGTGTGTTTACATTTACTATAAGATGAAAACGCAATTTTGTAATTATTTTTACTAATAATGCTCTGAGAGCTAGACCTTTGCATGTAAATCAGTTAATTAGACCATCTATTATTTGTATTAAATAATTTATTTGATCAAATGATTATTAATCGATTAATAGAATTCTTTCTTTCTTTATCAATTCCTCTTTTACCTTACGGTGTCGAGGTTAGTAAAGAATTAAAAGTAAAAATTAAAGTACTTGCACCAGTAAGCTTACATATTTCATTATTTGCTAGCTCGTTACAAAATTCGATTTTGTTGTATTCCTAGAAAAGATTTTCGAATGCATACAAAGAAATACTATTCTTGAAATTTTCAACAAAGTACGTGTATTTTTACCTTATTATTTTTAGTATTTTAATGTAAGGTATATTCACACATTAATAAACAAATTCCTTATGATGTGATGCAGGGCTGTCCAACTGCAAGTGCCCCAAGGGAGGGCCGCATTATAAAATACTTCGTATGCAACTTTATCAGTGAGTTTTAATAGGTATCGTATACAAAGAAAAAACGCGTTTGTATTAATATTGTAATTTATTCAAAAAATATCAAATTACAAAAAAATTAGAGAGAAATTTGAGGATGTTGGTTTTCACTAACTAATGCATCAATATTAACTTTAATATTTATTGTTGATAAACGAAGCAACTGAGTAAGTGACTTATCAGAGAGGGAACATCTATATTTTGACTTTATAAATTTCATGTTGGAAAAGCTACTTTCGCAAAGATACGTGCTTCCCAGCATTGGGCCCAGTGTAAGCCCTAAGTTTCGCAAGTTGGGGTATCGTTCTTCTGGCAGCAACTGGAAAAAGTCCAATGCAGTTTCAGTTCTTCCTTGGTAAAAAGGATCTGATTGCAAATCACACAATTCCAATTGAAGGTCTGCTCTGCTTACATTCTCAACTGGAATTGTAAGGGGCTGAGTAAAAACTGAAATCTCTCTTTCGATTTTTTAAAGTCGCTAAATCGATTTTCGAATTCTTCTGCAATTGTGTCAATGTATGTTATGTGAGGTAAATTTGAAACTTCCTCAAAATCCTTCATTTCTTCAAAATGCTCTTTACAACTTGAAAAAAATGAAAAATCATTTTTTTTCTAATGAAGATTTGAAGAGCTTAATTTTATTCTGAAATCCATTTATGTGTCCAAATAAGTTGGCAATATTTTGCTGTTTTCCTTGTAGCTTCAAATTCAATTCGTTAAGGTGAGATGTTATGTCTGTTAAAAATGCAAGGTCTGCTAAAAATTGTGCATCTACCATTTGATTTTCCAGTTCCGTAGTGTTGGACTTGACTTCATCTTTAAGGAAAATAGGAATTTCCTTGCATAGAGCGAAGAATCGTTGCAAACAGTTTCCGCTTAACCAACGAATATCGGTGTGAAGTAACAAGTCCCCATATGTAGCCTCTACGTCGGCTAAAAAATCACGAAACTTTCTGTGAGTCAAAGCACGATTGCCCCTTCTAATAATATTAGTTATTTTAACAACCACTTTCATGACATTCATTTGTAAGGATTTTCCACATAGGGCCTCTTGGTGAACAATACAGTGTATCACAGGACAGTTGATGTTGTTTTGCTTCAAGAGTCCTGCAAATCCATTTTCAGTTCCTATCATAACTCTGGCTCCATCAGTGACAATACAGGAACATGTATCGAATCCCCCGTAGTCTGACACCACCTTATTTACAGCTTCAAAAATATCCGTACCCTTGGTTGTACCATGGAGAGGAATAAGATCAAGCATCTCCTCTGCTACACTGAAGTCGTTTTGAATAGTTCGGAAAAAATTACAAGCTGACTAATGTCGGACAGATCAGTGCTTTCATCCAGGCATAGCGAAAAATATTTACATTTTTCAACCATGTCATGCAGTTTTTTTGATACATATTGATTAATATGGTCCACCCGTCTTGCAATTGTTTGATGCGACACTGAGACTGTTTCGAATTTTTCGGCAATTTTTGTTTCATTGAATTGTCTTGCCATTTTGATTACACAGTTTTTAATAAGTACTCACTCACTAAAAGGTTTCTTCGCTTTGACAATTTCCAGCGCTACTTCGTAAGAAGCGGCAATACTGCAGTTGTTATCAGTATCAGATTTTTAAAAAAATGTTGTTTGTTGTTTTAGTTTTTTCTTATAATCCGTAATGATAGCCTTTCTTAACTCCCCTGTATATTGCTGAAACGTTTTCTCGTGTAACGTAGTGTAATGTGGTTTCATATTATATTCTTTGGGAACCGATAGTACTTAGATACAAACAATGCACTGAAGTTTATTATTGTTGTTTGTGATTAAATAGTCTGATTCCCAACGGTCATTATAAACTCGATGTTCGTTCGTTATTTTTCTTTTCTGCGAAGACATATTTCACCGAGTATTTCACTTAAAAAGGCTTTAGAATTGGTGCGTAACGCACACTAGAACAATTAGTAACTAACTCTGCCCGTCCCGCTTGACTCAACCTTCTTATATACGTGCGCGTGGCTTCTCGAATATTCGAGGGTGATCGAGCAAGATCGGTCCAATTTCCAGTAACTTCGCTGCGACATTCTATCCGTCGCCAGTGGCGTCACACGTGCTTTTATTTGTATTTTATCGTTAATGTAAGAATTTTGCATATTTCGTATTTGAGGATAATTTATAGTTTTTGCGCAAAAAGTGAGGTCGCGGGCCGCATGCGGTCCGCGGGCCTCATGTTGGACAGCCCTGATGTGATGGAATACCTTAAAGTAAGCAAATTGCTGAATACTTATATTTTATAAACAAATTCATAAATTCTCATAGATACTTACTTCGTTTAAATGGGTTAATTTTGCAGTAAACATGAAGTATTTGTGAAAATCAATGATAATAGATTTGTTTGTCAAACAAATACAATAGCTGTTTATTTCAGATGTTATTGGCATACGTGGCATGCAATGCTGCTAACCGAAAAAGAATTCTTAAAATTATTTTTATTTTGCTATTTAATTAGCGGGTAGGAAGTAAATACTCACCAATACTTTTTAACCAAAGTGTGGAAATGAGTCGCCGTTAAATAAATAAAAGAAAAGGTTTCCTTACATTTATTTAGTCATAACTGTTTCTGTTTTCTTTGTATGTACTGGATTACGAATAAAATTTTGGTATTCATATTTTTAGGTGTGCCGTTACATCTTGCAGATTGGGTGTGAATTTTGATAAACCCTGTATAATCAGATGCTAAATTTAGGAACGTGGCTAATGCGCTTGTTGGTAATATTTGTCATCGTATAGAATAATTTTTTTTTAATGAAAACTGCTTGACCGTTCTGTCAATGGCTTATGTCTCACGTGGAAAATTACTAACATTATTGGCCACAATCTACCGCCGACATAATCGTAACTTATTCAAGAGAACGAGAGATGATTCATTTTTTCCGTCACTCTTTTCCTTTCTTTCAATTTAGAAATGTGTATCCGTTTTTAATAACCGATCAGAAGTGTGTTGACGGAATATAGGATTGTGAACTTGCCATTTACTTACAGTAAATAATGCGAGTAATTAATAGAAGGCGAGTTAAACTGGTATGTTTTAAAAATACGTTTTTGTTTAACAAAATGTATTAATTTTGTGCTATAACAGATTTAATTTTTACTGTTACGTTTAAGAAGGTGCAGCTCATTGAATATTTCACTGATTTTCGAAAAGAGTGAAATGAGGCCCCTTAACCAAACTAGAATTACACCATCAATTTTTAGAGCGAAGTATGAAATGAAAAAGCTAACTCTGTAATGAACAAGTAGTTTGCAAGCATAATGCAACAGCATTGTCATATGCATTTGCGTCGACTGTTTATAAATATGATGGGGCTTATCGAACTGTATAACCAATATATTATAGGTTTTTCTATTTGTATAATCTGTCTAAATCACAGCTGCTAACAGCTCATTGTTTATAAACATTTTCAAACTACTAATAAAATTCCTTGAGTAATTTTAAACTTTTCAATCTGGCAACAACGCGAAAGCATAAGTTCATATATGTGGTCTACCTACTTTATGGTAGCACTATACAAATTTAAAAAAAAACAGTAAGAGTTAAAACGATCAAACTGCGGCTATGAGCGACCGAATATTCTGTCTTGTTTGCGAAACAATGTGAAGTAAATGTGTATGCTTTCACATTGGTGACGTAGTTCCGTATAACCCTAAATCAAGCGACGAATTAACCCTCCAGCAGGTTTTGAAAAACATTTTGTAGAAGTAAAGTATTAGTCTAGTATTTAAAGAAAATAATAATTGAACAAAATAAATGCAAAACACTTCTTCACATTTTTAAACTAGCTTTCTTCAACCTTTTACACATATTTGACATTTTCTTACCATCTTTCTGTGAATTTTATCCACGTTTATTTGGTGGCTGTTATAATTTTCTTTCGAATAATTATTCGTTTGCTGCCTATACAGCCCTTTCAGTGTAGCGTACAAGTAAAGTGTAAGAGGTATTAGATCTGGTGACGATGCTGGTCAAATTACGGGATTTACTGTATTAATCCAACTTGGAAAACGTTCGTAGAGGTGTTCAGAACGATTTCGTGCCTGATGCGTTGTATTAGCAATATAATGTTTAAATGCCTGAAATTAGTTATGTTTTAGAATTGAGGAATAGAGGAACTGTGTATTTCCTCTAATTGTCGGTCTATACTCTATAGTGTACATTTCTTAAATTCTTTCTCCGTTATCACGTTCAAGTTTTATTATGAAATCTTTGGCTTTCGTACAGAATCATATTTTTCTTTAAATTTAGTTATAATCTAAGATAGCATGTTAAGGCAATATTATTTAAGCGTAGTAACATAATGCAGCATGTTTTTGTGCATGTTAAATTAGTTTATTTATTTTGTAAACCAAAAATATGCATAATAACATCAGCTAAGTACTATTTTGGACAAGTAATATTAGTGTATTTAGTTCTTGTTTTTAAGTCTACTAGGTGTTGAACAAGTTGAGAACAGTCATGTTTAATTAATTAATGTAACTAACAGACTCGTTTTTGGGAATATGCAATTTATTTAACAACGTGTCCTAATTTTAATTAATTTAATTACTTCGTTTAAGAAGATACGGTTGAGTGAATATTTAAAAAATATGTAATTGTGCATCTAAACCGGATTTAATCGATGTTCGAACAGCGTTGCAGTACGTATTTGTATTGACTGTTTATAAATAAAGTTTGTCGAATTATAGCTGGAAATTTGATACTATTATAAGGTGTTTCACAAAAATGCGTTCGTTAATTTCAGTTTCTTCTTTGTGCAATAATGTGAGGTTATGTGTGTGCTTGCACAGGCAACTTTTTTTTTATGTAAGCCGTTTATGACTGAGGAGCTCTGGTGGTGCAATTCTTTATCTCTCCATGTACATGCTAATTCGGCAATTTAAAAATATATAACTTTCCCAACCGAAAAAGAAAAAATACCACTATAAACTTTTTATTGTCACCATCGATTTCGTAATAATCAGAAAATGGTCTATTACAACTTTATACCTTTTATTATAAACAAACTTATTTAGTACGAGGTGTGATCAATTGAAACCCATCTTTGCTTTATAAAAAATTTAACAACAATTTAATTATAAATAATTACCGTCACAGTTAAGGCACCTATCCCATTCCTTTACTAACCGACGTATACCCTGCTCATAGAATTCATGTGGTTGCTGATTGAAGAAGTCTTCCACAGCTATCTATACTTCTGCGTCAGACTCAAAATGCAAACCTTTTAACGCCTTTTTCAGCGGTCCAAAAATATGGAAATCGCAAGGCGATAGATCCGGGCTATAGGGTGGATGCTCTAAAACCCTCCATTTCTTTCGTTGAAGATTGTCTTCTAGCATATTAGCAACATGAGGCCTAGCAGTGTCGTGCAGCAAAATGACTCCATGCGTAAGTTTTCCTGGACTTTTCCGTCTTATTGCTTGCCTAAGTTTTCCTGGGCTTTTCCGTCTTATTGCTTGATGAAGCTTGTTCAAAATTTCATTGTACATATTTGCATTGGCATTTACTCCAGGTTCCTTAAACTCTATCAACATCCTTCATGGTTGAAAAAAAAATATTAACATTACGTTGTCTGCTTTAAACTTCTTTGGTGGCTGGTGAACTTGAAAGTTTTCACTGCATCGACGATAACTTACTGGATTGCTAGTAATGGCACCAAATTTCGTCACCAGCAACTATTGACAGAAGAAAGTCATCACCATTTTGCCTATAGTGTGAGGTGTTGCAGAGATAAGCCCATTCGCAAACATTTTTGATCATTAGAGACGAGGAATCCATTGCCAACAAACTTTGCTGTAACCCCGAATACGAACAATACTATGAACAGATCCTACACTCGCACCAACAATTTCTGAAATTTCTCTAATTGAACATGCTATATTGTTTTCTGTTAATGTAGTACACCTGTACCTGGTCGCTGCTCATCCATGGTCCCGTCTTTTCCATTCTTAAATTTTTGGCACCATTCCTTCACAGTTGGGTACGCAATACATGAATTTCTATACACTGCTTGCATTTGCGCATGAATCTGCAATGGCTGCATACCCTCGGCCCATAAAAATTGTAGGACCGCACGCTGATCAAACTTGGACGGATTTTCAACAACAAACGCCATTTCAAAATCGAAGTTTTAAAAGTCAGAATAAAATTCGAGCGCCAGAAACTTATCAATGTGTTGATTACAAACACTACTAACATTAACAAACGTCATTTGGATCATTGCATTTGTTTTCAAGGCTAAGTTGATCAAAGATGGGTTTCAGTTGAACAAGCCTCGTATTATTTATTTAATACTATTTATCCTGGATACTCTTGTGAGGGTATTATTTCAATTTTTAAATTACATAATCATTTATTATTTAATAATAATGTGAATTTTCGAAAGAGATCGAAACATTTGCTCAATTTATAATTAAATTTCCGCACGAAAATATGCGTACCTCAATGTGACAAGGCAAGCTTCAACTGCACAGCTTAGACAAACTTGAAATTGCATTTTTCTGATGACAGGTTGTTATAGAATGCGACTCGGCTCAGAAAAAATATAAGAATATTTACTATTTTTTAATACAGGCCTTTGTGATATATTATTTTTTTAAATGAAATCGGTATCTTGTCTATTCCACGATTCACTACTGTGTATTCACCTCGTAATGGGCTTCGGTCTGTTGGTGAAGCATTTCATGTGCGCTAAATAGAAATAATCATATAGCAAATGTAAATTGTATTTCCGATTGTTGCAGGTACCTCAGTCGCCCTCGACGTGATGAACCAATTAAACCCAGGGTTACGGGTCTGCGAGTGGAGTCTGGTGGGAAGGATCCTGCTATAGATGAGGATACTGGAATACCAAAATTACTAGCTAAAGTTCCTTATACTCTTCGGTTGTTTGGAAATAATTTGAGCAAGGAAATGTTAGTTACTTTTACGGAAAGCCCTGCAAAAGCCGGAGGGGAATGTGTAATGCCCACTGGTGGAATATTTCCGGTAGGTAAATAGCACTTTTCATTGTATTGTATAGCCACTAATAGAATTCTTACTAGTTTACGTTATATGACTTATCAGCTTGTGAAGTATAGTTTCCTTTTGTAAATACGGCAAGCCCTCGATATTTAACGGAATTGTATGCTTGGGGGGGGCCGGCGCAAATGGAGCCCTTTCTATAATGGAGTTAAGGGCAAATCATGTGGTTTGGTTCCAGACACCAAAAATTCACTGCACATTTTCAATACTAGAGTATTTAAAGTCAAGAAATAGTATTATATAATATAATAAGTGAAGTAAAAGAAAGTACCTATTATATTCTTCTTCTTCCTTTTCTTCTGTGTATAGGCCAATGGCTTGTTGATTATCTACAATGAAGTAGGTTCTGTGATCCCTGAGCACATATGCCGGGCAGGTGGCTAGCCTAACCCGTCCAACAGATATATTATCGTCCGTAACTATGAGAAATTAAAAACAATCATACAATTAAATTTTGTACATTGACTTTCGCATGTTTGGAGTTCACACATCAATTAATAAATACCACTGTCTGGCTTTTTTGCCAGAAGTTTTAATTGATTGCACTTGTTTAATCGTTCGTGGGGGAGTGTTTAATCGCTCATGGGGGAGTTTTTTTTGTGTTTATTAAATAATAAACTTTTAATTTCGTAAAGCAATGAACAGTATTATCTAATTATTAATTAACATATATTATTATTTATGTAAGTAAAAGCAAATAACTGACTGTTTTATCGTCTCTGAAAAAAAAGAGGGCTTTGTGGTTTACCACCGGCGCAAAATTGAATCGGTGTAAATGGGACCGGCGCAAATCGAGGGCTAGCTTACCTAAGGATAACCCGTTTAATACGAATGTAGATATAATGTACAATCACATATAGTGTGTATCCAATTCGATGGTTCCTGTTATCTATATGAAAATTCAATTTTTTTTATTTTATTGCTTGAACTTTTACATAAAATGGTCCGCGTATTTAAATATTTTGTTTTCTATTGTACATTCAAAATATGATCCAATTATATCACGCGTCATAGTGGTGATTCACCCGATATTGTAAAATGAGTTCAGTTATAGAATGCATCATAGAAGTCATTCCACTGATATTTTTATATGTGGTAATACGTTGGTGTTTCTCAAAATAAACCGTGTTCAAAAACTCCCACGTTTGTAGTCGGCTGTGCATCAGTTATGCGTCGGTAAATGTATGTCGCTTCATAACCAGCTGCCGAGCCGCAAACACCTGATATTTTGAGGTTATCTAAATAATTGTTATTTGACAGTTGATTACTTGTCTCTCCTGTAAGTAATTAGTTCCAAAATCGC
>JABXWE010060100.1:0-11005 GCA_014611495.1 Limonius californicus
AGTGACAGAAGAAAGTCATCACCATTTTGCTTATAGTCTGTGAGGTGTTGCAGAGATAAGCCCATTCGCAAGCATTTTTGTTCATTAGACAAGAGACGAGGAACCCATTGCAGATTCTACACTCGCATCAACAATTTCTTAAATTTCTCTAATTGAAATTCGTCGATTTTCTCTAATAAGGCCTTCCACATATGCCATATTGTTTTCTGTTATTGCAGTATATCGTGCACCTGGTCGCGGCTCATCCATAGTCCCCTCTTTTCCATTCTTAAATTTTCGGCACCATTCCTTCACAGTTGTGTACGCAATACATGCATTTCCAACACTACTTGCATTCGCGTATGAATCTGCAATGGCTGCACACCCTCAGCGCATAATAATTGTAGGACCGCACGCTGATCAAACTTGGACGGATTTTCAACAATAAACGCCATTTCAAAATCGAATTTTTAAAAGTCAGAATCAAATTAAACGCCAGAAATGTATTAATGTGTTGCTTACAAACACTACTAGCATTAATATTGCATTTGTTGTCAAGGCTAAGTTGATCAAAGAGGGGTTTTAGTTGAACAAGCCTCATGCTATAAAATTCTTGTAAGGAAGAACACTATTTCAATAGAAACAATTACATATAGGGTGAACAACTAAAACAGTTCGCCTCAACACACTTTGTAAAAGACCAAATTTGAAAAAATGTGCTACGCAAGTCAACAATGGTATGGTTTGAAGGGAGACATCTTTTACTATGTAAGTAATATATCTTGCTTCATCCCCCATCACCAACCACTCCAAAATTTTAAGTGATATGGGGTGTCAAGTGATTAATTGGAAAGAGTTTTCTGCTCTTTGTACAGTCTCAAAATATGTTTCAATTCCGTTCATTCGTTTTTGAGAAATTGTATTTTGAAGTTGCTTCGGAAATATTAAATTAAAAAAGTGTTCAGGATATTTTATTAAATGTTTAATATAGTTACCACCAACTTCCATACAATAGTACTATCGATTTTCAAAGCAATTTTGCTCATTATTATACATTTCGTGTGTTAATAAACGAAACTCTTGATTAATTTGGATCTTAATTCTTCTCGAAAATCTGGTTGAGTGATATAGATTTTAATTTTTAGGAGACCCCACCTAAAGAAATCTTGTGAGGTGAGGTAACCTTGCCACTCCACAGTATCTTAAACCTATCTGCAGAACAAAAACTTATCTTCTTAGTTATAATCATCTCGCCTAAATGTAATCAATTCAGACTTTTTACAAGAAATCACATTTTATAATTCTTGGCAATTCTTACAAAGGAACAGTATTAAAAAACAAACAGAATTATTTTGTTTTGTTGCTGTGTTGCGTATTTTAATGTTTGTTGTACAGAGAATAGTAGCGGCCACTTTGAACATATAATGATATGGCTTGAATATGTTCTTGAAATTTTTTAATTTAAAATGTTGCATACGCATCCGAAACTACAACATGCTATTTCTCAAAGTCGAATTGATAAAATTACAAAATATGTTCAGGTAGTGCCTTTGAAATAAAGCATCACTTGACACCCCTTGTAATTTAAAGTTTTGAGATTGAGGGTGGTGCAGACTAGAGGGATTTCGTAGCGTAGATGACTTACAAACAAAAGATGTTCCCTTCAAGCTATTGTTAACTTTTCTCGCCGATGTTTTCAAATTTGATCACATACGAAATTATTCAAGACGTACTGTTTTAGTTGGGCTACCCTGTATAAAACTTCGGTAAATCTTGATAATAGAGCTTCAGTCAAGTTTGTAGAATTGGAGAAATGATTCTCTTGTACAAGTGACAAACATCCTACAATGTACTGTAGTAACAGGATATTGAATTACACGGTAATTAGATACATAGTGCATTAGTGGAAGAGAAACACTATAATCGCACTTTGGCTTCCAGATTGTATTTAAAGCACTCTAGCCTGTAGACTACCCACTTATTAAATTTAAGTACGGGCGTAAATATTGACTACACTACAGTACTCTCATGATGATGTGAACGGAATCAAACCGAGGACATTCTTATTAGCTGTTCAGATTACTAAGGGTGCGAATTGGAAGCCTATACAATAACAATAAATATTTAAATAAGATGTATGTATGTCATGGATATGGACACATTTGTATTGTGATGGGCTGACGAGATGGCATGAGACAGGAATGGGGTTTAATGCGTCCAACCGAGAAAATTTGCCTACTCAACACAGCATTACTACTCTGCATCAAAACATTTCTTGCGGATTGAGAATATGCTGCACTAATTTATAATACTCCTACAAGATAATGCAAACGTGATAACAATAGCAAAATTCGCAGATATACCCCTATATACCGAATATCCTGATGGTGCATCTCTCGACACCTTTAGGAACGATGTCAAAATATAACTAAAATTTTGATGTTTATGTTTAGTTACTCCGTTTAACATTTAAACATTTCCAAAACAGGTAATAGACGCTGCAGGTGTGTCTACTGTTTACAGTTCCTTCTAATAAGTGAAATCTACTTACCCCCTCATACCGTCTCGTCAGTCAAAGGCAATAGGTGACGATAAGCTTAGGGTCATCCCCATCTACAATCATTAGCAGGAGAAATCCTATTCTAGGTGCTTCATACCCAATTTAATGTAATGTAATGTAATGTAATGTAATGTAATTTTCATTAATTTAAACTTCTGTTTCGCAGAAGACGATCGCACCTTTCTTATTTTAAGTCGAATATTTTGTATATTATTATAATGTACTTAATAGATAACAAACTCTAATAATTAACCTTCCTGGTGATTGAAACGTATGGACTGACGCCGTTCTTCCCATAATAATATTTGTTTATAGATGTTATTACACAAACAGTTCTGTTAGCATGTAAGTATGTAAGTATAATGAAATGGTTTCAGAATTTTAATCGCAAAAGTCAGCTTGCAAACCTTAGGGCGTGCTTTTTTTATTTTTTTTATAAGCAATTTTCTAATGTCCAAGGTCGTCAGCTCTTCTTCAGTGATATCTAGCCAACATAGTTTTGGTTTCCCCTATAACCTTCTTCCCCATAGTTTAATGCAGAGAGCCTTTGTGGGCCTTCTTGCTTCTCCCATCTTTTCTATGTAGCTTAGCCATTTTAATATATGTCTTCTGATAGTGGATACCAAGTTTGGGGCGGCATGCAAGTTGTTTAATTCCTTATTACTGCTATACTTGTCTAATGCCCAATGTCTTCAGATCTTCCTCAGTGTTACCTAGCCATAAAAAACATAAAATTGTCAATCATTTACCACAGTAAGTCTACTGTCGTAACCTCACTTTTTTAAATGCACACACTGGTCTTTGTACTGTTATTATTAACAAAAAATATCACACCATGCACCGAATGAGTTCAACTTGTCTGAAGTCATTTTTACCAATGACGAAGAAGATATGTTATAGCTAAATTAGAAAGTCGACTTCTTTGGCAATATTAGTTCTAGATAACACAACAGGCAGTTCTAAATAGATACAGCAGTAGCTCCTAATCAGTTGTGTTTGCGACCAAAAACAGATACTACGAACAGCATGTATACTAAAATTCAAGAGTGTCTTTCAAAATATATTTTCTGAACATAAAACTGTCAATAATTTGCCATAGTAAGTCAATTGTCATAACCTCACTTTTGTAAATGCATACATCGGTACTTGTACCGTTGTTGTTGGCAAAGAATATTACGTCATCTGGTGTAAAGATTTTTCTCTGAGGTCACATTTACCAATGATGAAATGGATATGCCAAAACTAAATTAAGAAGGCAACTGCTTTCGGAATATTAGTCCTAGATTATGCAACAGTCAGTTCTAAATACGGAACTAGCTCCCAGTTTATGTGCTTGCGACCAAAAGCTTTCACTGCACCCAGAATCTAGGCGAAAATAATTAAAGGGTTTCTTCCAACATAGTTTTATAAACAGAAAATTGTTAATAATTTACCTCACTAGGTCAACTACTATAACATCACTTTTCTAAATGCACACATCGGTATTTGTACTTTGTAGTATTGTTAGTGAAGAATATTACGTCATCCACCACAAAGACTTTTCTCGGAAGCCACAATTGCCAATGCTGAAGAGGCTAAGCCAAAACTAAATTAAAAAGGCAACTCCTTTCCCAAATATTAGTTCTAGATCATGCAACAATCAGTTCTAGATACGGAACTAGCTGTCGGTCTATGTGCTTACCTCCAAAAACATATACTGTAAACAGCACGTATACGACACATCAAGAGATTCTTAAAAAAATGTTTTACAAATATAGCATTGTTAATAATTTATCTCGGTAAGTAAACTACTATAACCCCACAAGAATATTGCCTCATCCACTGTCAAGACCTTTCTCTGACATCACAATTACCAATGATGAAGAGGCTAAGTCAAAACAAATATAAAAGGCAACTACTTTCGGAATATTAGTTCTAGATCGTGCAATAGGCGGTTGTAGATACGGAACTAGCTCTCAGTCTATGTGTTTGCCGCCAAAAACATTTAATACGAACAGCATGTATACGGCTTTCAAGAGTCTTCCAAAATAAATTTTACCGACATAAATTGGCAATCATTTACCACAGGAAGTCAACTGTCGTAACCTCACTTTTCTAAATGCACACACTGGTCTTTGTACTGTTATTATTAGCAAAGAATATTACGCCATCGACGGTAAAGAGTTTAACTTCTCTGAAGTCACTTTTAGCAACGATGAAGAGGATATGTTACGGCTAAATTGAAAAGTCCACTGCTTTGGCAATATTCGTTCTAGATAACACAACAGTCAGCTCTAGATACAGAACTTGCTCTCATTCAATACGTTTGCGACCAAAAATAACTACTGCGAACAGCATTTTTAACAATATATTTTAAGGAATATAGAAATGTAAACAAGGTTATTTGTACTGTTATTGGTACTAAATTTAAACGTCACCCAAAATTGTAATACAAAATTTCGTAAGGTTATTAAAAACTCCCCTAGTGAAGCGGATTGTAAATTTAGTTTTAGTCGCTCCCTCAGAACCCAAAATGTCCTACGGTTTATGTCTTTCCATACTGCATAAAAATCCCTAATCCAATAATACCTAGACCCTAGGGATCCCTCACGTCCTATCGTTTCTTGGCTCAATATAAATTGCTACTTACTTTGAGCAATTTCCACCTTATTTACAGTATAAAAATGCTACTATTTAGCGCAGAAACCTAAAAGGCACAATTCGATATACTTGAAAAACCTAAAACCTAAACGCGGATATCCAAATCAACTCCTTTAAATTCCCGAACTCAGTTTTTTGTTTAGGAAAGGAAATGTTTGGAACGGTTTATAAAATAACTAATAATATGATAGAATGTTCGAAATTTACAGTATTTATATAGAAAATTCCTTCATATTTTTCGACGAATAACTGCTTTCGCTTCGCTTTAATCGTAAAAACTCGGCTGTGAATTCCCCTACAGCTCGACTGTCGGTAGACATTAATGATTGGATTTCAAAAACTGACATAGGTATCTTCAATATCTCACTTGACAGCTTCAAAATTGCCATTAGAACCATACAGCGATTAGCATTTCTGATGAACCTTTTAGTAAAATAATTGTGTTAATAGCTGCCAGATCTTTATAATGTTTGGTAAATATATTCTTTTAATAGGCATTTCAAGTATGAGAAATAGATCGTTGAATCAAGCTTAGACTTGATTTCCCTTTGATTTGTTCACTGCCGATGCGTATGTTGGCTTTACGAAGCTATTTAGTGTAGACGTTTTTGGACCACAGGCTAGTTTGGTCCTGGTTTTCATTTATATAAAGGTTTTGGGAGCATTTGCCAATCCTATTTGTGTTTTCTTATCTATCAACAACGTGAATTAAGAACTATTGTAATATGCATCGACATAGGTAAACAAATATGTATTTGTGGGAATGTTGGACCTTTCCTGTGAGATATAATAACTGTCAAAACTATTTTATGTTTGAGTGTTTTAGAACACTTTTATATGATTTTAATAATTGTATAGTTTATCTTAGTAAAATTAGGAAACTTTTAAGAAAAATAAATATTACTTTCCTTATTTCAAATTGTAGATTGGCCTTGTGCGATATCATAACGTGCTTTTTTTGATAAGGATTATGTTTTTAATAAAGTCAGATTTTGTTTTGTGAAATCTAAGTAAGTTATTTTAATAATTAAAACTTAATTCAATTCTGTAATTTTCTCTTTTTTTCTGATTGGCTAAAAAAACGCAGGAGATTTGATTCAGATATATTTGTATTGGCACATTTCTTAGCAACCCTCGCTAAAAATTATTTTTTCTTTTTGTTGCTTAGCAACCAATGTAAAAAAATTGAAGTTTGTTGATTTTTGATTTTGGAAGTAGCGATTTAAGTTTTAATGCGAGAGAACGCACGTTTAACTGCTCCAAAAATATTCTTAATTGACGTTTATTTTATTGATTATAATAGTAATAACAGATTTAATTGTTGTTGGTGAATGGACGTTATATTTTTAAACATACCTGTGGGAAACGAGAGAATTTTTTTAAATATTTATATAAGATTCGAGTTTGAGTGCTGTACACTCAAGCGTCGGTAGATTTCAATTATTTGTTGACGTTCTTTTGGTTTTAACTGCGAGTAACGTTTATAACTGTCACCGAGTTGTGAAATATCAAAATATCTACAAGTATAAGAAAAGTTTACTACCTTTTAATTAATTTTACTTCGATCGAACTTATAATTGTACTTCGTCAGTAGTTATTGGAAAATTCAAATACTGACTTGACATGAAGGGGTTACAATTTTGAGTGCTGTGTTTCTTGAATCACGCGAATGTTTTTGAACTTCCACATCAGCAATAATGTTAAATAAAATTCAGAGGTGTGTTACTAAGATCACTAAATTTTCAAAGAATTCTACCATTCAGCTACAAGTGTACATTCAACCCATTTGAAGACAAAACAACAAGGACTGCACTCACGGCATAATCGTTAGATCAAGTACTATACTGTCGAGGTTAGTTCATCCGAAAGGTGTGTTGATTATTTAAAATAGAGTAATTTACTTCTTGACTGATGGATATTTACATGGTATATTGTTAACATTTAAAGGGAAAGAAAATGTTTCCACCGTTTATTTCTTACATTGTGATGAAATCTTTCGAGATCAAATGAAGTTTAAAATTACTTTAATACCTTGAGATAAGAGTAATTATTGTTGTCAAGATCACCCTAATTCCCTTGTTTCAACAATCCATATGAGCAATTTTGAATGCAATTTAATTTTAATAAAGCAGGTTATTGTTAGTAAGGAGAAATTTACCTTTGCCACACCAACGTGGTTAGTAAATAATAAGCAATACAAAATTTACTTATTGAATAATATCTAATAACTAATTTTTACACATGTATCACAGCAGTGTGAATATACCTGGCGTCACTAGTATAGCCATAATAATCACAAATGCTATAAACAGTTAATCCAAAATACGTAAATCTAACGCCATTGCCTTACATAGCCACTTGCACTTGCAGGCATTTGCCACCCTACTGAACTTCGTTTCCTCCTGGCATTCGAAGATTGTACTCGAAAACGTTTTTCTTGCTTCAACTTGTTGTTATGAAGTAATTGAGGCTACGCAAATATTTCCAGATTTTTTTACAATACAACAATCATTATTTTAAGAAACATTTGTCACTGAACAGGAGTAAAGAACCTATAATTTCCAATAGACAAAAATTCAAATTATATTTAAGGTGACTTATGACTTATACAACGGGTTGCATAAAATCATATATACAGGCTCATTATTTTAAATGAATAACCCTGTATATCCTAGCTTTGAGGCGGCCGTGGGTTAGAGGTTAGCGCGTTAGACTTCTACGCTGAAGGTACTGGGTTCAATTCCCAGTACCGGAACATCGGATTTTTAACGACCGTTCTCCCTAGTATGGCAATGGCAAATCAGCAAGGTATTCTGCCTTTCTGCCTAGTAAATCTTCTCTGGAGTAGAAGTGTTTACATTTGCCGTGGTTCGCATCCCACGTTAAGCTGTAGGTTCTCTGTGTCTGTTGTGTTTTAAACGCGCAACACAGGCATAGGAGAGAAGATCGCTACATCTCGTAAGAGATGAAGCACTCGAAGAAGATGATGCTAGCTTTACAACTTGGAGGCAAACTGAAACAATAGCCATTTTACGTCATCAGTTTTTCTTTGCAGTATTAAAATTCCACATTTTACTCTAGCTCTCCTCTATACAGCAAACTTCGTTAACATATCTTAATTGTACTTTCTGGTGTATTTTCAAGCACGTTATGTTCTAACGAAGCCGTTTTGACACATCTTGACAAGCATACAATTATTTTCTAAAATTAACTTGAGGTCTGTTGTAGAAACGCATTTTACATTATTTTGAAATCTCTGTCGTAGGGTTAACGCACTGGTGTGTATTGAATAAAAATATAATTAAATTTAAATACTTACTAACTCAATTAAGTAAAGCCTTTGAAGTCTCCTACGAGGAACTGTGTGGGCTCAGGTTGAAGGGATGAAATATTGTGACAATGTTAAGCATTAACTAGGTATTTTTGTAAAGGTAATTTATAAAAGAAAATGATTTACTGGCCTGGTTTTCCTAATTTAGATACTTAATTTTGAAACTGCGATTATGTTATAATTAATTAACGGTAGACTAATTCACTTACATGTAGAATTAATAAACTTTTTAATGGTTTTGTAAATATCTTTGATATAGTGCGATCGAAAATAATTGAAGATGACGCTTCATACTAATTTGTTCTTATTCCCTTACTCCTTAATGTGCCGTTGACTAATTCCAGTGGTGTGCAATAATATTTCGAAAGGCGCAGGAGTTTCAAATTAGTGGAGCGCTTCTTAATAATGTTGGTGTAGCGCTTTTTTTGCAGAAGTAATTACCTTTAGATGCTTTTAAAGACTTTTCTTCTTGTGGATCACGTTTTTTATACTAGAAAAGTTAACCGTTGTAAAATCAGTTGGCAACAACTCTTAAAAAACTGCCATTTTAAAGAGTGTACATGCAATACTTTTCCGCGACCCTTCTGATACAAATCGTATCAATGTCCTACAATGAAACTGTTCAGTAACTCAGTTGCAAAAATAATATCATACTCATTACCTATCTGACGAGACAAACATGTTAACATGTTAACTGCGTATGCATTAAGAGTAAAGGTCCTAGTCAAATTTGCAACCGTATACATACCTAGAGGAACAAATAGCTGAAATAATAGCGAGGATGAAAAATAGGAAGAGCCCGGGAAACAACGGTATATTGGCGGAATGCATAAAGTTCGGGGGGAGGTAGTGATAGAGAAAATACATGAAATTTTCAAAGAAATATTGCGGACCGGAAATATATCTGACAGGTGGCAGGAAGCAGTACTAATCCCCCTACACACAAAAGGGAAAAAACACAATGAGGTATTGGTGTTTTCCTGCAAAAGGGACAAGTAAGTGAACTAAAACCACAATCCACCTTAAATTGTAGAACTTACTATCTGAATACATCTTGTAGATTGTATCTCGAATTACCATTTTTTGAAGAATCAGGCAGATCGGTAAAATTCAGGTTCTTACTTGGTCGCTTTTACTACTGATCAAAACAGTGTCGTTCTTACTTCGGGCTTTAATTATTTTCTTTTAACCAAAGAAACGCTAATGCCTAGAGCATCTGCCACACACTGTAAAATTATATTTTATAATAAAATTGTAATTCTAGCTAACCAATAATCGATTTATTACTTCATGGACACGCGAAAGTGGTATTAGGTGACCACAATTCTCCTTTTCCCGCTCAAAGGAATCAAGCAAATTCAACACTAACTGTTGATCTTGCGATCGAAGCGTTCTTCCTTGCGCGGATATATTTAACACACGGATATCACAAATCACTACACTACAAGCAAAAATTAGTTCTGAAAAGAACTATTCTGTGGAAAAATTTTCCAGAAAACTGGTAAATTTCGACGTCAGATAGCGTAAACAACTAAAGCGACAACTAACATCTGGCAGATAACATTATCGCGTGACATTACTACGCGAGTCAAATCAAGAGGTGAACCTGCTAGAGATAGGTACTAATATATTTTATCCTTGTTTTACTAATTTGAAATAAGTACACGTACGTGAAAACATTGTCGGAATTAAATGCTTCCATTGATGACGCAGGAGTTTCTTTTAATATTGCAATAATACAGTGCCTTCCGTAAGCACCGACACCCTGCCCTTAGATTTCCTCTATAGATGCTGCTTTGTTTCGTGATGCCGTTAATTAATACAATCTACATGCATGTTCAACATTTCTTAGCGGATTGTTTCGTTGGATAATTACTCTTGGAGCTGATTGAGGCAAGAACGATAGGAGTGCTGTCAAGCACAGTTTGGGTCACGTTCCTTGGATCGAACGTAGGTTTCCAAAATAGCTTTTACCCGTTCTAGTTTGAGCATCCGGTTAAATTAAAACTACACGCTTTGTGTCCTTACTTAACACAAACTCTTGATTGTCTTTCTTAATTAACATTTTACTGTAGAGGAACATTGATATTGCGTAAGGATTACAAAAATAGAAACTAGTAATACATGAAACGATAGCAGTAAAAATGACAATTCACAGGCATAACGTCCACGTTTCAGTAATGGATTCGAAGGATGTAAGTATTGATAAACAATAGCTTCGCGGACAATGCGGAATATACTATTGTTAATAATAGTACTATTCAATCATTTTTGATTGTACTGTAGGTGTTTATGCTAGTTCTTCGTTTGTCAAGTTTTTCTTCCGCTTGAACCGCGCATACAGGCAGGCCTTTAAGTATATATATATATATATATATATATATATATATACACTGAATTTAAAGATACTTATTTTGCTTGGAAGTATTCTAAACACAATGATTTTATATCCTAAATCCCAGATTTGTTGTTTAGATTTAGCATTTAAATTTTAA
>JABXWE010060102.1:0-10058 GCA_014611495.1 Limonius californicus
TAGCGTATCACCTTCTCTAAATAACTTCTGGTAACATGTCTTACAAGTTAGATATTCGTAAGAATATATATGCGTTGGTTGGACGGATGCCTAAACGTGATATTGTGAATATGTTCAGAGACCAGAATGTTTCGATTTCGACTATTTATCAAACAATTCGCGAGTGCGAACAAGGTATTCCCTGTATAAATTTACCAAAAACTGGACGTCCACGAGTTTTACCTCATGCTTCCGTTAGGCTAAGCACATAGTGAAGCAGAGAGCAAAGCAGCGATGAAAGCGGAGAGCAAAGCGGCGAGCTGACAAAAGACGTGGCTACACATAGTAAACGCGTTTAATATCGAGCAAAAAGTGCACAAAGTAACATGAGGAGATTGGTAGAAAGAGCTAAAGACAGGGTTGGGACTTCAACACGAAAGTTATCGCGTCAATTTCGAGTTTCGCATATGACCATTAGTAGAGAATTGAAGAACAATTGATTGCAGTTCCGAAAAAGAAAGAAATGCCCAAAATATTCTGATCTACAGCTGCGAAGAATTCCTAGATGTTGTCGAGCATTACGACGTCGATATTTTAATGGAAACAAAGTGATCGTTATGAACGACGAGAAATACTTCACTTCGTCGAACGCCGAAATGAAAGGGAACGATGGCTTCTATACTGATGATATTAGAAAATGCCCTAATGAAACTAAATTTAAATGTAAGGCCAAATTCGCTGATAAACTACTAGTCTGGTGTGCCATATCAGAAGCGGGAATTTCGCGTCCGTATATTGGGATGATAGAGGCGTACGGTAGATGCAGTAATTTATACACAGAGATGCCTTCCAAAATTACTTGATTTTATTAATACTCATCACGTTAATGATGAAATGGTATTCTGGCCTTATTTGGCTTCTTGTCATTATGCTAGAATCACTAGGCAATGGCTGGAAACAAATAATATCAATTTTGTAGCAAAAGACGACAATCCTCCAAACATACCACAAGCAAGACCAATCGAGGAATTTTGGGCAGTATTGAGCAGAAAGGTATACAATAATGGTTGGGAAGCCCAAAACGAAGAACAATTGCGGCGACGAATATTTAATAAGATCCGCGAAATAGATGTGGGTACCGTCCATACTCTAATGGGACATGTTCGTGCAAAACTGCGAATTATCGAAGACCAAGGCCCTTTAGCTGCAGTTTAAAATTTTATTTTTGTTCAATATAGATGTAAGATTAACCCTTTAGATAAAAGTTTTTAATAAATCCACACTGGCTTTTAATAGCTGACTCTCTTTGTTTTCCGAAAACTTTTGTTACATACGTTAATTAAGGTTAATTTGAGGTAACTAAAGAAAGAGAAATATTTATTGTCTTAATTAGAATCATCAGTTTGGCTCAGGAGATGAAACGAACTTAAAAACAGTAATTGGTAATTCTTAGACGTTAGTTGGAATATAATTAGGGTTAATTTGAGGTAACGAAAGAAACACAAATATTTATTGTCTTAATTAGAATCATCAGTTTGGTTCATGAGATGATTCGAACTTGAAAAACAGTAATTGGCAATTCTTAGAGGTTAGATTGAATATAGTTAAGGTTAATTTGAGGTAACTAAAGAAACAGAAACATTTATTGTCTTAATTAGAATCATCAGTTTGGTTCAGGAGATGATACGAACTTAAAAAACAGTAATTGGTAGTTCTTCGACGTTAGTTTGAATATAATTCGGGTTAATTTAAGGTAACTAAAGAAACAGAAATATTTATTGTCTTAATTAGAATCCTCAGTTTGGTACAGGAGATGATACGCACTTAAAAAACAGTAATTGGTAGACCTTCGACGTTAGTTTGAATATAATTAAGGTTAATTTAAGGTAACTAAAAACGGAAATATTTATTATCTTACTTAGAATCATCACTTTGATTCAGGAGATGATACTAATTTAATTAAATAATTTAAAATATCATGGTTATGTGCATGGCAATTTCTGTCTCAGAAACCAATATCAAATTAATAAAGTGTAATTTGGTGTTCGCAGTCAAAACTATAATTTTAACTCAGCTGAGATTAATTTGAAGTACCCACGAAAACAGAAATATTTATTGTCATGATCCGTATCATCGGTTTTTGTTAAAAAAACGATACTAATTTAACTAACTATAATTTGAATGTTCTTAGACACTTCTGACTCAGAAGATTATATTAAATTAATAAAAAGTAATTGCCAGTTCGTAGTCAAGAAGATAATTTAAATTTAATTAAGGGTAATTGAAAGAAATGTTTACTGCCCTGATTAGCCTCGTCAGTTTGATTCAGGAGATGACACAAACTTAATTAAGTTTAATTTGACGCATCATTGTAATGTAGTTGGTCATTTCTGAGTCAGCTGATACCCGGTATGTGACTTTTAGGCGCCGCTGTTTAGGCGCTGGCCACTTAGGCGCCGACCCTTTAGGCGCCGGCCATTTAGGCGCCAGCCGATAAATAATTTTTTATTACCTACAACCTTAAAGCTATAGCAAATGAAACGAACAATTGTAAAAATAATTACTCTATTTATTTGTTTCCAGAAACAAAATACAAAATAAAACAAATGAATCATTTAAAAAATAATACCTGTTCTATTAAAAAATTATGGGATATTCCTCTTAAATATTCTATTTTAGTGCGTCTATACTAACCTAACCTAACCTAACCTAACCTAACCTAACCTACCCAATATACCTGCCAATATACTTGGCAATCAATTTTGCGTTTTTAGAAAAACATTATTGCATTGCATTATTGTACCTAAAACTAGAATATGTTAAAATTGCTCGTTTAAAACAACTATACCTATTATATTTTCTCATACTTCTTAATTTAGTTATACCGAAATGTTTATAAATAAGCAATATTAAAAAAATCGGCGCCTAAATGGCCGGCGCCTAAACAGCCGGCGGCTAAATGGCCAGCGCCTAAACGGCGGCGCCTAGATGCCGGCGCCTAAACGGCGGTGCCTAAAAGTCCTGCTTCGGCTGATACCAACTTAAAGGATAGTTTGAAGTAAGTCAAGAAACAGGAATATTTATTGCTTCAATTAGTTTCATCAGTTTAGTTAAGGAGATGATACTAACGCAATTAAGTTTAATATAAAATATCATGATTAGGTGGATGGTGATTTCTGATTCAGACGATGATACTAACTTGATAAATAGTAATCGCCAGTTCTTAGCCAAGACGATAACTTAAATATAATTAAGGTTAAGTTGAAGCACCTAATGCACCGGAAATATTTATTATCTTAATTAGCTTTACCAGCATCACCTAATTAGGTTTAACGGAAGCATCATCTTAATACGCTTGACTATTTCTGACTCAGATGACAGTAATTTAAAAAGAGCGATTGCAAATTATTAGCCTAGATGATAATTTCTATTTAATTAAAATTAATTTGAAGCAACAAAGGAAACCGAAATATGATTGTCTTGATTAGCCTTATCAATTTGGTTTAAGAGATGTTAGTAGCTTAATTTAACTCCATCATCTAATCTTTACACGAAAATCTGTTGACAGAGTACGAAAAGCCCAAAGACCAATGGAACGGCGTATGCTGAACATAAGATTGGTAACAAACTCGTGAACGACGTGGTAAAGATAGTAGCGCAGCAGAAGGCGCAATAGGCAAGGCACATCATGAGGTCTACAGATGACAGATGGAAGAGAAGGTTTCTAGAGTGGAGATCACGGCCAGTCGAAGAAGAGTTGGCAGACCACCTCTAAGGTGGGCTGATGATATAAAGCGAATGAATAGGTACACTACTATGGTACCGAGACGCAAACAACCGGGAACAATGGAGAAAGAAAAGGGAGGTCTGTGTTCAGCAATGGATAAACAAGGATTTAAAAAGAAGAAGTAACTTAATTAAGCTTAATTTGAAGCATGACTTTGCTTTGATTCCTTAATTTTGTCGTTTCTGAATCAGAGGAAACTAACTTAAAAAAGAGTAATTACCAGTTCTTAACCAAGAGAATAATTTGAACTTCATTAGTATTAATTTGAAGAGCCTAAGGAAACAGATATATTTGTTGTTAGAATTAGCGTTACCAGTTTGGTTTAGGAGATGATGATACCTTAATTAAGTTTAAATTGAAGTGTAATGTTTATATGCTTAGTCATTTCTGATTTAGATGATACTAATTTAAGAAAGAGTAATTTGCAGTTCTTAGGAAAGATAATAATTTAAACTTAATTATGGTTAGTTTGAAGCTACTAAAGAAAAAGAAGCATTTATTTTTTTGATTAGCCTCATTGGGTTGGTTCAGTAGATGATACTTGCTTAATTAGGTTAGTCATTTCTGATTCAGATGATACTAATTTAAGAAAGAGTAATTAGCAGTTCTTAGGCAAGATAATAATTAAAATTTATTTATGGTTAGTTTGAAGCTACCAAGGAAGCAAAAACATTTATTTTTTTGATTAACCTCATTAGCTTGGTTCAGTAGATGGTACTTGCATAATTTGGTTAGTCATCTCTGACTCACATGATACTAATTTAAGAAACAGTAATTGGCAGTTCTTAGGAAAGATAATAATTTAAACTTAATTATGGTTAGTTTGAAGCTACTAAGGAAACCGAAGCATTTATTTTTGTGATTAGCCTCATTAGCTAGGTTCAGTAGATGGTACTTGCTTAATTAGATTAGTCATTTCTGGCTCAGATGACACTAACTTAAGAAAGAGTAATTGGCAGTTCGTAGGAAAGATAATAATTTAAACTTAATTATGGTTAGTTTGAAGCTACTAAAGAAACAGAAACATTTATTTTTTGATTAGCCTCATCAGCTTGGTTCAGTAGATGGTACTTGCATAATTTGGTTAGTCATTTCTGACTCAGATGATACTAATTTAAGAAAGAGTAATTAGCAGTTCTTAGGCAAGATAATAATTAAAATTTAATTATGGTTAGTTTGAAGCTACTAAGGAAGCAAAAACATTTATTTTTTTGATTAACCTCATTAGCTTGGTTCAGTAGATGGTACTTGCTTAATTAGGTTAGTCATTTCCTACTCAGATGACGCTAACTTAAGAAAGCGTAATTGGCAGTTCTTAGTCAAGAAGATAATTTCAACTTAATTAAGGTTAATTTGAATCACGTAAGGAAACATAAATATATATTATCCTGATGAGCGTCATCAGTTCAGGAGATGTTACTAACGTAATTAATTTTAAATTGAAGCTTCCTGTTCATATCCTTGACCATTGCTGGCTCAGAAGATGATACTATCTTAATAAAGGTTAATTGAAACTACCTTATAAATCGTGTGTGTGCCACTTTTAGTATATAAGATGATATAAACTTAACTAAGACTAATTTGAAGCACCTGAGCAAGCAAAAACATTAATTACTGTAATCTGCATTGGCAGCCAGAAAATAAAACTAACTTGGTTAATTTAAAATTTGTACATTTAGCCATTTCTTATCCTGAAAGTAGTTCTAAGTTAATTGATTTTAATTTGAAACCCCTAAGAATACTCGGTGTTTTAGATTATCTTGAAGTATTAAGGCAATTAAACGTACTTCAATTCTTTGTCTTTCTTCTTGTGGATCTTGAAGACGATGCCAACTTAATTAAGGTGATTTTGAAGAGGAAAATTATTAGTTCTGTAACAGATCCAAAAGGCGACCAACTTCTCATTAGAAGGCGACCACCACAATTACGCTGTCATCACAACCAAACATTACAGCGCCAGCGCAAAAGCAAACGGAGAAAATTTATTGGGCAGTTTAATTTTAGGCCACTTAACTTTTAATTAACCCTCGCGCCATAATTCCACGTTTTAACCGGCATTTCTTTTATTGATAGCGTCAATATCAATTAGCGCGTGCTAATGGGGGCAAAAAAGAAAAACAAAGCGGGAAATGCCCCGGACAACTTATCATTAGCCTCAATTACAGACTGACAAATGAACTGATTTATTAATAATAATTATTAAGTGGCACGAATCGGTGTTTTATTGCGATCACGACGTCTTAATAGTTTGATGCGTAATTACTCGCGGCGCTTCGGATTTTTGCGGCGAAACGCGGCCATAAGAAGGGCCGGAGAAGGTAGATGGGCATGTCTTACACTGCTCGAAATAGATGGATGGTCTGGGCAGATAGTAAAAGTTAATTTCCGGTGCCCTGAAGAATGCATCTAATGGCCGACACCCGCCACCGCGGTGCATGAAAACAGGGGCTTTGTTATTTTTTTAATGCATTTTGTTGCCCATGAATGGAGCTCAAACTGCTTATTAGGCCCCGCGGCGATGGGTGGAACGGGGTGGCTTCTAATACCGTAATTTATAATTATGATAATTAATCTTGTAATTTATTGTAATTGCTTTTCTATAAAATTAAAGGATGGCGTTAAAGATGGAAGTCCTTCAAGAATCGAGCGATTCAGGAGAAAATCCTTTTTAATCTCGCGCAAGGTGCTTTTAATTATAATTACTTATAAAACTTGAAGAGCATTTAAGAAGGCTCTGCAAGTACAGAGTAGGTCGCCGAATCAATATTGCGTTTTCTGAATAGCAAGCTTTTTCCAGATCACTTTTGATAAAATTTCATTTGAATACCAAAAATGTACTAAACTTTCTAAAAATATTATAACTTGGACTGAAATGCGGGCCAAACGAGCTTTTCGTCGACCCGCAACAGGAAAGATGGAAAAGGCCTTCGGCTAAACTCAAGACAGAGGAGTAGAGGTGATTCACGAGAAACGCTTACGGGAGGGAAATAGTACCTAGTTGAGTACAGAGTAGGTCAAAATTAGCGGGCGCCACCTTCCAAATCACAGCTGATTGCAAGTTCTCGTGGAAGGCCGAGAAGCCAGCAGCTTACGGGAATAGGACTCACCTTTATTGTGCCTCCTCCTGTATATACAGCTTACAAATTCATGCACAAAACAATAAAATTATACAGAAATAGAAGATATGGTGGCTTTTAAAACAAATGTAGCTCTATTGTTTGAAACACGACACATAATACAGAAAAAATGATTACATTCAAAATGGTAATAATTATGCTTTAATACAATGGTAAACGAATAATGAAACGCTGGGCCTCACGCCTCACTTTTAATATTACAAGGGAATTAAACTGTTCTATTTCTTGGTTATTATTGAAACACTGGCACTGACAAGTTTTACCTTAATTTTCTCTTCGGTACGGACTAGAGAGAGGCACAATTGGAGTGTTCTTGGGTTCTTCGGGAAGCAGGCAAAAATTCGCAGGCACGCCTCTGAAGACTGAACCACGATGAAGACAACGTTACGACTAGGACTTTCTTTGACAAAAAAAGAAAGCCGGGACCTTCAGGCGCTAAAATCTCCACCGCTATACGGAATTATCACTTGCAACGGGTCAAAGGAAACTGTCACGGGGTTAAAGGCTGTTAATCCGACACAAGTCGAGAGCACAATTTCACTTAATTGTCTTTACAAAAAGCTGCCACTCTGCTAATATTTTTAATCCGACACAAGTCGAAGATTCTTTTGCCTAAGGCAAAAAAAACTACAGGATATATTCATTTAGCAGAAGGCTGTCAGCAACTCCGTTTCCAAAAACCACGTGCGTTCACTCCCAGAAGCCAGCGCTCACTTTTGCCTTGCCTTGTTTTAGCATCGGCGCCGAGATGGTAACGGGCTACCGGGTCGATCGAAGGTATTAAATCGACTCACTAAAAGAAACGCAACACGAATCTCCAACAGCTGGAAGATTTCATCATTTTGCGAAATATGATGCAACAATTCTAAACAAAACTTGCACGTGGAACTTCTGGGCCATTTTCAAACGGAGAATTCTAAGAACTGTTCAATCGGCAAGCGGAACAATGAGAACACTCACAGGCTTTACAGAAGTTACCTCCCATAACTTAATCTTTAAAAATAATAAAATAGTAATTCACTTAAGAGAGGCAATTAAAATAGAATTTTAATTCATATGAAGCGGCAAAACTAAACTACAGTTGTCTGTTGAAACGACGTGAGAAAGATATTGATATAGAAAAAAATGTATATCGGAGAAAAAAAATAACTAGGAAGGAAAATAATTAAATCAGAAAAGAAGAGAGAAAAATAGAAATTCTGGAAAAAGATAACTAATAGAATAATCACAAGATTAATAAGGAAAAATAGCCGAATAAGTAAACAAAATAATAATTGGGGCAGAAAGGCAAGGTACAATCAACAACAAGTGGGGAAAAAACTACTAATAAAAGGGAAAAAACCAGAGAATGAACAGAAGGGGAAACATATGAGATGAAAAGAGATTAGATATAAAGAAAACGGAGTGCCAGAAGAGGAACTGCAATAACAGACATATAAAAAGAAGCACGAAAAATAATAAAGAAGGAGGTATAGGAAACCGCAGAGGGGCATACATAATAGAAGAAAATGGAGAAGCAAGTCATAGAAGAATCTACGTACCTAAAGAAAAACAACAGTAAGAAGGCGAACACATAGAAAGGAAACCTAAAGAGAAAAAGAAGTAGGTAAACTTGGAAATGGAGTGATAGGTTTCCAGAAAGTACAGAACCATGCAAAAATTAAGTAAAAGAGAAAACCGGTAGAATCAATAAAGAAAGTTAAGATGAAAATAAATAAAAATAGAGAAAGAAAATTCAATCAAGAAGTTGTAACACAAGAGAAGGTAAAATTCCGAAAAACGGTAAAAAACGAAAAAAGCAAACGGCAAAAATCAACTAACTAAACAAATAAGTACTCGAAAGTGGTGAAAAACGGTTACAGAAGAAAATAGAATCAAACCATAATCGAATAAAGGAAAAACTAAGAGAACATCAGTGGCGGCTTGTACTAAAGGGCACAAGGGCACGTGCCCACCCAACCACCAAGATAAACACAGAAAGAAATTCGCATGTAATTCAGTGCATTATTTTAATTTCATTATTTTAACGATGGTATCAAATTTTCCTTCCGCACCACAAGCGCGGCTAACAGCCTCAAAACTATTTTCCGGGGAACGCTCTGATTTGTACCTATGTAGAGGTGATTCGGTTGGCTATCGGTTATCTTCGCTATACGCGATATACCAGGCGAATGGGGCACCGAGCGAAGCGTTCCCCATTTAAAGTCAACGTTTGACTTTCGACCGTAATGTTTTGTTTTCGCGCAATCGCGCGTGTGAATTCAAAGACGAACGTGACGTTATTTCAATGATGGAAGTTAATTGCGTGCAAAATCTTTTAAAAAACCCGCTATCATTTGAGGTAACAAATAAACTGTTTTGTTTTATGTGCTTAATTTTTAAGAAAGAGGTTAGTGCGTGGAATAAACAAGGGGTGAATGATTTAAAACACATTGCAGAGAGGGCACAGAAACACAAATCTTCCGTTTCTCACATGAATGCGTGCATGGATTTTAGTGTTTTAGGCAAAGTGGACATCCGTGAACAACTAGAGGGTGCTTATTTGCTACATAAAATTAAATACAACGAAGACGTGGAAAAAAATCGTCATATTTTGCGCCGGTTAATTATGTGTACTAAATTGTGCGGCGCTTTTGAACTCGTGTTGCGAGGTCACGATGAAACATTAACGTCAGGCAATCCAGCAATTTATTTAGGGTTAATCAACTTTGCTGCCGAATTAGACGCTGTGCTTGCAATACATATGAAAGGTTCACAAGTGTTTAAAGGCGTCTCAAAAACTATTCAGAACGAATTGCTAGATGCAATGTTGCAAATTTACAAGCAGGAGATATTAAAAGAAATTAAATCTGCAAATTTCATTGCTTTGGAGGCCGATGAAACTACAAACACTTCTAATCATCAGCAAATGGTTGTTATTATTCGATACGTGTTTAATGCACAAATTTTTGAACGCTTTTGGTCTTTGGTATAGGCATGCATTTCCACAAAAATATTATGATGAAACTGTGAATTCTTATCCTATGTTGGACAGTGTAACATTGAAAAGTGAACTTTCAGCAATTTATGAGCGCGATGACATGTGTGACGTAGGTGGTATTTTGCCACTTTTAGTGACTGAACGCATTGGCGGTCCTATCAATAGAAAAGAAGTT
>JABXWE010060103.1:0-17539 GCA_014611495.1 Limonius californicus
AATTGTGCCTGGTCAAACTTACTATGTTGGGTGTCATAAACAAAATTAAACTGTCAATCAAAATATCCTATTATAGATTGATATTACACAGAAAATACACAAATTTATAAATTGTTTAACAAACACAAGTCAAATATTTTCACAAACTTTATTAAGTTGATCTCAGGGAAGCTGTTACAATCGGTTGCTCTGTAATAACTTTTCTAACGGGCAACAAACAAGCACAACAAAAAAAAACATAAGGAAAATTAAATTACCGTTTCAATTATGAAAGTTAATTCACTTTTATCTGTGCTTTGCCTTTATAAAAACATATAAATTAAATTTAGAGTACAAAATTAAATACAATAAACAACTACGAGGGTTTACTTATTTGTTCCTCTATTTTTTTATTAAAACATTAACCTCGTACCTTATATTTAAATGTGGCTTCGCAGTTACTTTCATATCACGTGTGCTCGCATTATCATGAACTGCAATTGCGTTGTCCGTGGCATTTTCGTGGATAAACGTTAGTAAGCGTTGTTGGTGACATCCAATCCAGGTAACAGCAATCAGTATATTATTATAATAAATCACCAGTAATTGTCTTTTAAGCAGGTGAAAGTAAAATTTTGTTTTTAGTTATTTTGCTTCTGGATCCATATTATAGCACTTTCTATTTCGACGAACTTCCTTATTTTATCCTTACTGGATGAAATTGGAAATACTTATTTCACTATTTCTTGCAGAATAATAAAATTTAATTATTTTACATTGACATTTAATTTGTACTTGTCAAATTGAAACAGCACACCAATGAACGACGCTGCTTGGTAAAAAAATGAAGATCAACACACGCCGACTTCAATTTTTCTTGAAATCAGTAATTTCTTGATAAATGTCAATATATCACGTACGTAGAGGCAAACAACACTTTATATCAAAGATAACTGGGGAACTAAGTTGTTTACATAAATACACAAACTTGTTGCAAACTAAGTTGCGAGCTGCAAAAAGGCCTGCTCCCACTTCAAAGGATACAATGCAACTAACATGTTTAAAAACAAAAAATTTTTTCCGTTGGCGTGATACGCAGCAAAACTTACAATTTTTTATGAAAACCCCGAGGGTTTCCACCAATTAAATCGCAGCTCTAAATTAACTAAAATAATTACAAAATTCTATAAACTACAATAACTTTCTTATAACTAAACTTATACAAAAAAGAAAACACTAAAATATTCCTAGCGAAATTCCTCAGACATTTATATCGCATACGACAAATTTCCAATAAAGCATAAGAAAGTTGACATTTAAATTTTCATTAAACTGTAAATAAATTATTATAAACATATTCGAAAGTTAATCAACATTAATACAAACCTTCCTTACATACATAAGAACATTATTGCAAACACGTTTTTCTCTAAAGAAAAGTATTAAATTTGCAAATTTACATTATTGTATCCAGCTGTCAAGTTCATTATGTTTTTACTAATATTTGTTAAATTACAGCTCAAGAATGCACAGATAACGTTGAAACGTAAAATAGCTTTATTAGATTTAGCAGTAGGTTAAGATATCTCAATTAGAGAAAATTGTAACACAGCAATATATACAAATTAGAAACGTTTCCTTATAAATCGAAACCAAAATGTATTGGCTCCAAAAATGTAAAATGTGATAAGATAACACAATTTTGACGAAGATTGTGTATCATGTTACATGTTGCAATTAAAGCGGGTTTCATAAAATTACACAAAAAATATTAAATGGTCATATAACCTTGAACCTGTGTTGATATTTTCAAAATTACGCCTATTGCTAAAAGCTCCAAATATTACTGTTTCTGTTGATGGTATTTATAGAAAAGTAATTTATCTAAGCTTCATATATACACAAAGAATATTGTAAGTTTCCCAAACGAATTCGCAAATTCATGAATTATTATTATGGTTATCAAGAAAAGTGAAAATTACCAAAGCATTTATAAATGTGAATATCCCTTACATTTATTAAAGAATCCAGGTGTTCCATAGCCAATATATTTTGCCCATCTCTGTATCACATACTTCAATAGCATGTGATAATCACGTCCTGCTTCTTAAAAATAAAAACCAACGTGGTAAATTACTAAAACAGAACTGAAAAGAAGTTGAAACTGTATATTAAGGCGAGAAACAACCGTGCAAGACGGTGTTCCATCTTATAGTCGCAATTAGTATTATATTAATCGAAGCTGTTACAACTTAAATGCACAAATTAAGCCAGGTTTCTTTACAAATTATTGGTAAGGGCTTTAAATAAAAAATTCACATACAAATTTTGCATTAAATGTTTAATTTGATAATAAAAAGGTTCTGGTTTATTGCAAATTTTAAATAATTTTGTTAACATTCGTGCTATGATGTCAGATTACCTCTCGATTACATTCTTTTAGAAAAGTAATTTATCGAAAGGTCGAAGTCCGTTTGATAAACCAAGGCAATCATTTTCACACGGATTGTCCCTCGTATTTCCGGAAAACAATTAACAATTAATAAGATATCTTATTAGGCTCTAAAAGGATCTGTAGTAGCCATTTCAGTAGGTATCTCGCTTTTCCAATTTAGCGGTAATTCGACGGGAATTCCGGATAGCCGTTGCTGACGGCGGCGCGGAGAAGAAACCTTCGGAAAAAACACAATGTGGAAACAAAAAGGAAGTAATGAAATAAGCGGAAGGGAAGCGTCAAACGGTAAGACACGTAGCAACACGCTGCTAGTTAACGGTATTTAGTGATACGGGTATCTGATGCCTGGCATCCAGAGCCCGGGCGCAGAGCACAATCGATTGCTGCCACCCTCGCCGTTTCGTCTCTTTCAGGCTCTGTTTTTTTCTTCCATTTTCTCTATACATACTACAACAATTTCCGTTTTATTTCCGTTATTAATTTCGTTTCGTATATTGTCTCGTTATGGAACGCTCCGTAGCCCCGACCGGGGTAGACATGCCGTGTAAAAATAAGTTTTCGAAGATAATTGAATGTACGGAAACCATAACAACGCGTATCCGTCAACAAAAATGGAGTCTTCAAATCCGAGCTGATTTCAAATAAAACGCATAATACATCTTCAAGCTTTACTAGTTAACGTGCAGGCAAACAAGTGTTCTTAATAATAGAAGATGTTCAATTTTATTTACATGAAGGCATGTTCTAAATTATTGATGCGAAGCGAATACATAACCTCACTTATAAGCGTGATATTGGATATATACCTGAATTATTTGGAAGTAGAATGTATTGTACGCTATATAGGTTAGCTCTAACGAGTATTCAAAATGAAAGCGAAGCCGTTGTTTAATTTTGTTTACATGAATGTTTATGGTAACTAACTGATGCGAATACATAACCTCACTTCTAAACTTGGTATTTGTTGTACATGCTGTTTTTAAATGACTGAGGAAAAGGCGGGGACATTTAAAATGAAAGTTAGTAATTTACTGATTTTATGTTTCCCCCTAGGGATTTGTCACTAGTAATCTGACATTTTTGTTCATAGACGTTCGTCAGCGGATTTTATTATTTTCCCTTGTTTTCTTGCGTTTAACGTTGTAAACTGCTAGCTTATTCTAATGGCACATTTTCGAAGTGGTTCTTTAACCGAAAATGGCACCTGGGCGTATTCGTTTCAGTCATGCGTGGAACAGTTTAACGAAGCTTTCCCTGGAATGATTGTTTCGGACAAGGTGTTTTCGAACCACAAGAATTAAATAGTTAGACGCTTTGAAGATTAACATTGCATCTGTAAGAGCGAAAGTTCTGGAAGGCCCAGCATTTTAATTGACGAAGTTGTTGCCGATATACAACAACGCATAACTTGAAGCCCGAAGAAATCCTTAAGAAAATTGTCAACTCAAGCAGGTTTGTTTTACATTATAAACGTCTTATTTTGATACTAATAAATTTGTTTACTTGTAGGAGTGTCAGTGTCAAGTTGCCGGAAGGTGTTAAAGCAAAGACTTAATTTGCATCCGTATAGAGTTTCCGTTGTACAACACCTTCACGAAATTGATTATGGGCGCAGAATAGACTAGTGTCAATGGTTTAATAATACTTTAAATGATGATTTGCTGAATTTGACTTTGTATACCGACGAAGCATGGCCAACACGTTCCCCTGATCTGACACCACTAGATTTTTATTTATTTGGTAGCTTAAAAGATAAGGTTTTCAGAAAGAGATTAGCTGATTTAGATGAATTAGAAGAAGCAATTAAAATTGAAATCGAAAACATTACACCAAACGAACTACGAAATGTTTTTGACAATATGAAGCAAAGAGTAAATCTATGTCTTAAAAATAATGCATTTCCAAGATTTATTATAAGACGCTAATAAATTGTTTGGCTGTTAAATTATAATAATTGTTGTAAATTAAATTAGCAAACTTTTCTTAACTTTTGTTGAACAAAATGTTTTACAAATAATAATTGTTGTACTTTATATTCTTTTCTTGTTTATAAAATTATTTTAAGATGGTTAAATGGGCCTTTTTGTTTTTTATTTTCATATCGATAATTATTTGAAAAGTGTTTGCAATTTATCTGTTTACCCCACTAGTTCTGATGTAGGGTGTAGTGAGCGGGGATGAGTATAATAAGTTGCTTACATCACAATCCTCAGTCATTTACAAACACCCTGTATATTACTGCATTATTTGGGACTAGAAAGTAATTTCGGAAAATCAGTCAAAACATAGTTTACCACAACTGGTATTTAAAAATGGCCACGTAGGCAGGCGTTGAATTTAGCGTATACATAACCTCACTTATAAATCTTGGTTATATTACCGATTTATTTGAAAATAGAATGTATTATACAAAAACAGCTACTAGCGTGTTCAAAAAAAAAAGTCAAGTGTACAGGTGTTCAATCTTGGTTAAGTGAAGGTGTACCGTAACTCATTGATTTGAATACATAACCTCACTTATAAACTTTGGCTATATTACCGATTTATTTGAAAATAAAATATATTATACTACAACATCTAATACACTGTTCAAACTGAAATTCAAATATACGGGCGCCCAGTATTGTTTACATAAAAACAAACCGTAACTAATTGATGCGAATACATAACCCCATTTTTTTCTCATTCATTCATACTACCGTCCACCTCCCTGGAACCGCTTTCGCATTGCTTCAGGGGGGTGCGGGCGTCCCTTACACACTAACCATTCATGCAACATGCACCCTAAAGTTAGCTAAGCGAAATGCGGTCGCCCCAGCGGATCGATTACATTTCGCTGTGACCTCGAGTGGCAACACGTTCCAACACTACTCCATGGAGGCCCCACATAACCTCACTTATAAATTTGGCATTGGTTATATTACTGAATTATTTGGAACTGTAAAATATTGTCGGAATAACTGCTAAGGTATAGGTTAGCTAGGCAATTTCCCAATTCGGCTTGCAACCGTGGGATCTTAATGTTAAAAACCTTCTCTCGAATTTCTGTCGTTCGGATTCGGCGTTAAACTGTAGGTCCCCCGTGTTTCTACCTTAGCGCTAAGGAGAAACACGTGGCATAGAAGAGGCCGATGCCCAGCAGTGGGACGGAAAGGCTGTTGATGATAGGTTAGCTCCAAAGGTTGTTAATAAAGGGCCAAGTTGACAGGCGCTGAATTAATGCGAATAAATATCCTCACTTATAAACCTTGGCTATATTACCGATTTATTTGAAAGTACAAAGTATTATGCAAAAACAGCTAACAGAGTGTTCAAAAAGAAAGTCAAGTGTGCGGGCGTTTAGTCTTGTTTACATGAAAGCAAATCGTAACTAATTCATGCGAATACATAACCCCACTTATAAACTTGGCATTGGTTATATTACTGAATTAATTGCAGCTATAAAGTATTGTGGGAATAACAGCTAAGGTATAAATTAGCTCTAACGAGTGTTCAAGATGAAAGTACAGCGGTTGTTCAATTTTGTTTACATGTCGCAATTAATTCATGCGAATACATAACCTCATTTATAAACAGTCATTGATTACATATTACTGAATTATTGGCACTACAAAGTATTACCGCAAAATCATCCAAGACCTAGTTTAGCTTCAACTGGTATTAAAAATTGCTAAGTAGGCAGGCGTTGAATTAAGGCGTATACATAACCTCACTTATAAACCTTTACTATATTTCCGATTTATTGGAAGGTAGAATGTATTGTACAAAAACAGCTAATAGATCTTCAAAGAGAAACTCAAATATGCGGCATTCAATTTTGGTTACGTGAAGGTATATCATAACTAATTGATGCGAATACATAACCTCACTTATAAACTTGACATTGGTCATATTACTGAATTATTTGGAACTATAAAGTAATGTGGGAGTAACAGCTAATGTATAAGTTAGCTCTAATGAGTGTTCAAGATGAAATTGAAGCTCTGTTGTTCAAATTTGTTTACATGACTGCTTGTCGCAACTAATTAATGCTAATACATAACCTCACTTATAAACATGTAATTAATTATATGTTACTGAATTATTTGGGACTAGAATGTACGAGGCTGTTTCAAATGAAATCCGGATTGCGTCTTTAACTAAGTTAAATACATTCCCTATTACCAATAATGAAAATAATGACTTAGTTCGCACATTAAGGGAGGACATGATTTGATTATTAAGTGTCTGGAAACACAAGACAAATTTAATTTCTCAGTTGACAGCTATGGCGTCACTTCAAAGTTGCACCACCGAAGAAATGCGTTCTGTGATAACTGATAAGATTTTTGACTATAGAAGGAGTGAATTCTTCTGAAATTCATTCAAGAATGCTTAAGGTGTACGGAAGTAGCTGTTTAGCTGGTTCGAGTGTGTTTGAATGGGTAAAAAAGTTTAAAAGCAGCACCGAAACTGTGAAAGATGCAGCACGACCAGGACAAGCAAACCGTGTAATCACTGGAAAGAATACTACAGCTCTGCAGGAGCTCATTTTACAAAACAGACGCATAAAACTAAAAGAAATTGCTTCAAAAATTACTGTGAGTATCGGTTCTACACATAATATTGTTTTTGAGCAGTTGAAATACAGAAAAGTTTGTACGAAATGGATACCTAGGCAATTAACGCCTGCACTTAAACAAAGAAGGATTGAAGCTTGTACTGTTCTTATGTTACGTTATGAAAAAGAGGGAGCTGCCTTTTTAAATTGTATAGTGACTGGTGATGAATCCTAGGTCACCATTTTCAGCCAGAATGTAAGCAATCATCAAAAGAATGGCGGCAGTCAGCATCACCAAAATCCAAAAAATTTAAAGCTGCTCCATCGGCTGGAACGGTAATGTTGACTGTGTTTTGGGATAAGAAATGAGTACTTGTAGAAGATTACAAGATGAAGGGTACCACAGTCAATAGTGCAGCCTATTAAAAGATAAACTGAAGCCAGCTATAAGGACAAAACGACACGGATTTCTGTCAAAAGGTGTTTTGCTCCAACACGACAATGCTCGGTCGCATAGCTCGATGGAAACCAAGGCAGTAATAGAAAAACTTAGATTTGAAGTTATTGAATATCCTCCGTATTCTCCCGATCTAGCACCAAGCGATTACCATATGTTTGGAGCACTTAAAAGTGATTTAGGTGTGCTGCATTTTCCGGATGATGAGAACGTGAAAAATGCGGTGCATGAGTGGTTGCGCACAAAACCAGAATAATTCTTCTCCGATGGAATAGAGGCTTTGGTTGACAGATGGAAAAGGTGTATTGAGAGGCAGTGGGGCTATATAGAAAAGTGATAACATTTTTTTGTCAATTCAGTTATTAAATAAACAAATATAATCACAATCCGGATTTCATTTGAAACAGCCTCGTATTATTAGAAAATCGTCTGAGATATGGTTTAGCAGCAACTGGTGTTAAAAAATGGCCAAGTATGCAGGCGTTAAACTAACGCGGATAGATAACCTCACTTATAGACCTTGGCTATATTACCAATTTATTTGAAAATATAATGTATTATACAGGGGTATTTTTAAAATAAGATCCGTTTTTTAATAAGAAGAAAAATACTGTAAATATCATTAAGATATACTTTTTTCCATATTCTACACACTTTTATCTACTTTTCTACATAATTACCATTTTTGTTCAAACATTTGTCAACCGCTCAACAAGTTTTTGGATTTCTACGACAAAGAAATCTGCCGGCCGTAAAGAAGCCCTACCCATGAATGCAGTTTTCACTTCTTCGTCGTCGTTGAACCGTTGACCACTAAGGAACTCCTTTAAATACCGAAAAAAGTGAAAATCACTGAGTGCAAGGTCTGGACTGTAAGGTGGATGATCCAGTTGTTCCTATCCAAAAGACCTGATTAGACCTTGTGTTTGTGCAGAAACATGTGGCCTTGCATTGTCATGGAGCAGCATCACACCAGAAGACAGTAGGCCACGCCGCTTATTTTCTATAGCACGCCCGAATTTTCTCAAGGTCAGACAATACGCATCAGAATTCATTGTTGTGCCTCTCGGCATAAAATCCACTAACAAAATCCCTTTCCTATTCCAAAAGACGGTTGCCATGATCTTTCGTGCTGAAACTGTCTGTTTGGCGACGATGTGTGTCGCCATTCCATTCACTGTTGCTTGGACTCAGGAGTTATCTGAGACACCCAAATCTCAGATCCTGTAACGATGTGGTCCAACTATACATCTCCTTCCTGATCGTATCTCACAGTCGGCGGGCGACTTAATTACCTTAAACATTATAAACTTTTACAGCTCAGCACACAGACAGACGATATGGCTGCAAATGGCGTCTAAACGCGCGCAAAGCACGCTGGGAGCAGACGCGCAAGCGCACTGCGGCGATCGCGCCTCATTCTCACTCTCATTCACAAACGGACCATATTTCAAAAATACCCCTCGTACAAAAACAACGAAGAGACTCTTCAAAAAGAATGTAAAGTATATGGGCGTTCAGTATTGTTTACATGAAAACAAATAGAAAACTAATTGATGCGAATACATAACCTCACTTACAAACTTGACATTGGTTATATTACTGAATTGTTTGAAACTATAACGTATAGTGGGAATTACAGCTAAGGTATAATTTAGCTCTAACAAGTGTTCAAGATGAAAGTGAAGCAGTTGTTCAATTTTGTTTACATGACTGCTTGCCGTGACTAATTTATGCGAATACATAACCTCACTTGTAAACATGTCATTGATTATAATATTACTGAATAAAATTATTTGGGACTAGAATGTATTATCGGAAAATCATCCAAGACATAGATTAGTTCCAACCGGTGTTAAAAAATGGCGAATTAAGCAGGCGTTGAACTAACGCGGATACATAACCTCACTTATAGCCCTTGGCTATATTACCGATTTATTTGAAAATAGAATGTATTATACAAAAACAGCGATGAGAGTGTTCAAGAAGAAAGTCAAGTATGCGGGCGTACACTATCGTTTAGAGGAAAAGAAATTGAAAACTAATTGATGCGAATACATAACCTCACTTACAAACTTGTCATTGGTTATATTACTGAGATATTTGGACCTATAAAGTATTGTGGGAATAACACCTAAGGTATAAGTTAGCTCTAACGGGTGTTCAAGATAAAAAGTGAAGCGGTTGTTGAATTTTGTTTACATGACTGCTTGTCGCAACTAATTCATGCTAATACATAACCTTACTTATAAACATGTCATTAATTAGATGTTACTGAATTATTTGGGACTATAATGTATTACTGGTGAATCGTCCAAGATATAGTTTAGCACCAACTGGTGTTAAAGAATGGCCAACTAGGCAGGCGTTGAACTAACGCGAATACATAACCTCACTTATAGGCCTTGGCTATATTACCGATTTATTTGAAAATGGAATGTATTATACAAAAATAGCTAATAGAGTGTTCAAAAGGAAAGGCAAGTATACGAGCATTCAGTCTTGTTTACATGAAAACAATCGTAACTAATTGATGCGAATACATAACCTCACTTATATACCTGGCAATGGATATATTACTGAAGTATTTGGAACTACTGTATATAGTATTGTGGGAATAACAGCTAAATGAATAGATTAGATCCACAGGTTGTTAAAAATGCCCAAGTAGGCAGGCGTTGCATCAACGGTGATACATAACCTCACCTATAAACCTTTACTATATTACCGATTTATTTGCAAGTAGAATGTATTGCACAAAAATCTGCTAATAGAAGGTTCAAAAAGGAAAGTCAAGTATGCGGATGTTCAACCTCGTTAATGTGAAGATATATCGTAACTGATTGATGCCAATACATAACCTCACTTATAATCTTGACATGGTATTTTCTAGAACTATACCGTATTATAGGAAAACATCCAAGATATAGGTTAACCCTAAGGAACGTTTAAGCAATGTTAAGTAGCCTACGGAAGGATTAAGCAGGCATGCGTTGAGTTAACACGTATAGACAACGTAACTTATAAAAACGAAGTTATATTACTGAATTATATAAAAATAAGGTAATTTTTACTTAAAGAAAGCTCATATCGGTCAGTTTTCACGAGTATTTACAAAAGCAAGTTAAATATGTGGGAGTTCAATCTTGTTTAGGTAAAGGCATATATTAACTGATTGCTACGAACACATAACCTCACTTATAAAGATGACATTAGTTATATTATTAAATTATTTGCAACTGGAATGTATTGTGGAAAACACAGCTTATATAGGTTTTTTTTTAGCGGATGATCAAGCAGAAAGGTTTTTATTTTGTTTAAATGGAGGCACGCCTTGGCTAACGGGCATACATAACCACACTTATAAACATGCTATTGGTTGTAACAAACTACCTTTATAATATAAATAATTTATTTAAGATATTCTGCAAATATTGTGCATTTTCCATTTCTTCTCTAGCAGCAACAATAGTTGCTACGGTAGCTTTCAGTGGTCGTCTACTACACTTCTTCTCGGTAACACTTCCAGTCTCATGAAACAATATTATAAACCCATTTAATATTGGTATTAATCTTGGTCTCGGTCTTTTCTTAAAAAGCTTTTAAAAACGGCGAATTTAAGAGTTCAATTGATTCAGCTGATGATATAGTGTGGGCATGACAAAAACCAATAAATTTTAAAAATTACTCTTGCTGTATTTGTTTATAATTGCTTTTGACGTATCACCAAACAAGCTCGCTGGAAGATCGTAAAATACTTCAGTATTGTAGTAGTTGTAAAGAACAATTACAAATATAATGAGAGAAATCATACAACATATTAATCATTGCCTAGATTTGACAGCTGTTTGTCAACCAACTGAAGAATCTACATAACCATAAACCGAAACGCGTTACGTATAAAGTTACGACATGCTTTTACTTCACGAAATTCATCATTATCTTATTTGGCCCTATTCATGCGAACTCTCGTTACTTTTGTACTATTAAGTAATGCCAAAGTTTCAGTATGCGAAATACAGGACTTTAAATTCGATGTACTGAAGCTTCAATCGAATTTAATTATCAGCGCGAATCAAACCGTCGCCGTTCAATTCAAACCGCAATAGTGGAACTGAAACTCTTCAAATTTGCTTATTTTTGGCGCAACGCAAATTAATTCGGTATGATAAAATGTCCAATCCAAAAAGTTGCACGTCCGATGTTAGGTGCGCTAATTCGATCTTACCTAATCTGATTAAATGGTTCCTAATCAAAACGATTTAACACCGTGTTTTGATTACCGACATTGTCAAATATTTAAATTAAATCTCATTAATTGAAGGTTTATTTAGTAACCACAAACCGATCTGACACAGTTCAATGCTCGATCTAGTCCGTTTTTAATTTGATTTAAAAATCTTGATTCAATAATTTGTCTCCACTCAATATGATTCTCTATCTGAATTCAAACTCTATTTAATTAACTTTGGTTGTCTTATAACGACCTATTCTAAGTCGATCTGATCAAATAAATCAGCCTACATTTTGTATTTATTATAAGCCCAACCAATTTACATTCAATATCGTTATGTGGACCTCAATCGGAGCAATTAAATTAGGTTGATTTACTTAATCAGTTATTTTTTACTTATTGATATCTAAAGTAGTTAAATTTGAACCACTCCTATTTGACGTGATCACACCAAAAAAATTTAGCTTTCTGGCTTTAAATAAATTTTTAGTGTGGAACGGTAAATGAATAAATTTAAAATCTAGCTTTGTTTAGGTAGGGGTAGATGAAGGAATAGGTATCGCGTCCGATCGGTTTCAACGTAATCCGTAGGTTATGTTGTATTTAATCTGAACTCGAACTTGTACGATCCGATCTAAATTACTCTGCCATTCATCATATATTAGATTTATGATAATTTAAAAAATGTTATTCATTCTACTAAATCTTACTGGATTTGCTCCGTTCTAGAGGATATACAATATCCATTATTTTAGATTTACAAGAACCAATTATTTTACGATGAATCTGATCCAGCCTGATCAAATCTCTGACTTGACAGATGCCAGTTTGAATCTAATAAATTGAATTGTTTGTCTAATACAACTTTATGCATTTAAATTTTATGGCGTATAATTACAAACAACAACAAGCAATATTACGGCTAAAATAATACAATTTCATCTTCAATCTGGTCTGATCCATAAACCATGCTTATCCGAATCCGATTCAATTATATCGTATAAACGTATCCAATTCAAAATCTACATGATAATAATTTAATTAGTCAGTCATGACTAGAATTCTTCGGAACGTTTAAATTTGATTAAATATTGAACATAGTAAGTCTTAAATCTAATCCGATTGAGTTTGATTAAAAGTATGTGCAAATCCCAACCCAAACATTGAATTTTAGGTTGAATCCTTCAGAGACCGGTATATATTGTAATAAATCCGAACCGATCAAAATTAAAATGTCATTCGTTCAAATCTTGTAATGAATCATGTAAGAACTGACTTAAACCATAGTAAATCCTACAGTCTCAATTCAATTTATATTTTTTGGACTGACTTCATTGCTTACTTCTGAAGCATTGAAAACGTTTTATCTTATTTTTAAATTCGGGGCGAGCTGATTTAATTATTTTTATATCTGATTATACAGTTTTTATGTTCAGTAGGATTTAATTCGATCTAACCACAATTCAGTCTCAAATACTTATACTTATATCTAGCTTAATCGGATTTAACCCTATACAAGATTCTGCAGATTTAATTAAATTTAATACCAAGTACGATCTGATATCAATAGTTGAAATAGAATTTTCTGTACGCACAAATGTTTTATACAAGATTAGTCAAATCCGTTTTGTGAAAAATTAAAGCCCTTGGCATTTTTTAATAGGAAACGTTGATGGAATTAAAATTCTAATATAACCGAAGGTTAGCGAAGCGATTTATAACCATTAGCACATCATTAACGACAGAGGGAGCATTATTTAATTTGAAGGAACTTTCCTCTTAAATCAAAGGGCACGCCACTGGAAAAATTATAAAGCCAGCATATAAAGGAGTTAAAAGCGACCCCAGTCAAATTCAAACAGTGCAGGGCGCAAATAGCTCTCGTTAGTTTTCAGGCCTCGCGAACTTCTAATATTTCTCAGTCGGCCCTTGATTACTAACCTACGGAAAACTCCTTTTTCTCTCGCCGGAAGAAAAGCGTCTCGAACGCAGGCACTTAAGAGACATCAAAAAAATGTTATTTGAAATAATTGCATTTGAATGGGTTAAAAGGAAGAAATAAAAAAATTAACCCTTAAGGGCCATGTCGTAGCCAATTTGCCGCAAAGGGTTCCTCCCCGAAGGGTAAATGAAATTTCGCAACCTCCAAGCGTTTAGGACCGGCCCTGATATTAATTCAACTGCATGCCCATCCTTTACGCTTCCTTTGGTTGCTGTTCCTCCTCCTTTTTCGCAATTTAATATTTCTGCATTACACGCGTAATTGTCGAATATTGCCCGCACCCACCTCGATCCCCAAATTTCGGGCCGTAAAATAGCGCCATGAAGGGATTTTACTGTTACGGCGACAATTATTTTACATCCTTGTAATTACAACGGCGTTTCGAGTTTCTTACTTTACTACGGCCCATCTTTTGCTCTGTATCTACCCCTCGTTGTTTACAAATAAAATGCCGGAACAGCGCTTTGTTGTAAAAGGAATAATCACAAGGGAGGGAATTCTGCGAAGAACAAAAAATCAACTTAGAACTTAGATTATGAGGAAATTCTCCTAGTTACAGAGAAACATTAAACGTCGAGCAACTTAAACCAACGAGCTACAAAAAAGAGAACTCTGAACGCAAAATATCAGAGATTAATTATGCATCACTTCGAAACTTTGCACATTTTTTCCCCAAAGTTCACTCTCAACTGCTTCTCCGAGAAAATTCTCTAGTTTCCTTTTGTAAGTTTTAAACCCACAAAAAGCCGACAAAGAATAGTTGTTTACGGAACAAAACTACCATGTTCATCTATTTTAATTCCAGGAAGCGGATAAAGTATTCAGGAATGAACTTCGTTTTAATAGTTAGAAATACCAAACCTCTCAAAAGCTTTACAGGTTTACCCTATAAAGCACGAACTGCATTCCAGACTATTAGTATTGTAAACTCCATCACAATAGCTACGTTCAGTATTAATTTCAATATAATGAGCAATAAATTAGTTTAAGTTTTAGATGTAATAACGGATGTACAAAAACGAAACCGTTCGAAGTTGGTTACGGTTTACTAAACTTATACATTTCTACATGTACTACATCAGCGTTTTTCATGAACAGCCATGTCATCTTTCATATTATTTGTGACATTTTTCATTATGTTTCTGCTGTTATTTTTGAATCGTTGTTCTTCGTATGTTCTCACCAGAAACGTTCTTTTCAGAATGAAACCAATTCTTGGTTGTCAGGTGATGATTTTTCAGTAGAAAATGGTTCCACGCTTTATCAAAAAAAGTTCACGATTGAAAGTTACCTCCAAAATGGTGTAAAAGCTGATGGAATTTGGTCATATTCTGTTGAATGTTCCTATAAGCAATTAGGTAAACAGATTCCTAATGTTGCTTTTTGTAAGCTATCACTTTAGGGAAACATAAAAGCGCGTCTGGCACATTTTCATTAAAATTTTAATTAAAAAGAAACACATTGACCGGTCATCTAAATTACAGATGAAGTTGTTGTTGCAAGGACTCGCCTAATGGATAATAAGCCACACACTACTATTCGCTGTTTGTTACAGCAAATAGTTTGCTTTAAATATTGTGTGTAATACACAGCCAGTTTAACACAAAGTTTATAGGTCGGCGCACTTGTAATCTGTAGGTTAACTATAACACAAATTAATTAACCATATAGCAACCTTAAGACATCCCCAAGGTCGGTGAAAGGATAACCATAACAGATCGCCAAAAGCTAACCTTGAAAATCAGGTTTTGGTTAACCCTAAAATATGTCCAAAAGCTAATCTTGAAGGTCACCTTTTGGGCACCTTCTCGACAAACCCAAAAGTTAACCTTGATAGTCGTCTTTTGGACATATCCTCAAGATACTCAAAAGTTATGCTCTATGGTTAACGGTTATGCCTTCCAAGAAGGTTATCTTTGAAGGTTACCTTTATTGACGGTAAATAAGTGAACTGAGAAACATAACTAAAAGTTAACTGTTCATTCTGTCTAAAAACACGCCTTATTGTAACTTTAAGCGTAGCTTCTAGCCAAAGATTGCTGTTGCGGTTTGAATTAAATATATATTTTTATATTGCTATGTTACGTAAGGATCTAAGAGATAGCTTAACTTATTTCTAAATTTAGTAAAGCTATATTTTGCTACACTGTACAGGAATAGACTGTTTAACCACATTGGATCGATGTTAGTTTGGCATCGTAATGCCACTATAAACTTGGATTCTAGGTCCTCAGGTTGTTTTAATTTCATAAAGGTGTAGAGGAAAGGTTTCAGTCTAATTTGCACATATGTAAAGAAGCTATAAGTAGATTTTGATAGTAATTAAATTTTATTGTTTGAATTTATTTTAAAATTAATGCAAAAACATTTGTGAAGTTCTAAGTGCATTTCCGAAAGTATAACAAGTGAGGTATCAAAATGTTAATTTTTTAATGTGTAACGCAGTGGTTTTCAATTTTGATGAAAATTTATTTATAAGGAAGTTGTAATTTATACATGTTTGTTACATTTTGGTCAGTTTGTGCTCAGCCCTGATTGGCTGATTTTGTGTGGTTCGTATTCATTTTCCATATTCCTACGCCGTGGCCTTGGCAAGGAGCACAAAATAGTTAAGCTTTATACATAAATGTTGAGAGTTGCTTATTTACCGCCAAGCTGAAATCACGCTTTTTCTGCACTCCGCAAATATGTAAATTTCTGAAATAATTTATGTGTTTTATGTAATAAAACAAAGTGTTAATATTTGAGGACACCGTCGACTTGTTTTAGTTAAGTTATGGACGAGATTTTGGGTATATTCGACAAAATAAGAAGTTCGTCGCAGAATGGAGTAAGCGACCCTCGACTGTCGATTGTTTTTCATTCATCTTTTGTTTGTGGATTGGTCAACAAATGGAATGATAACAAAACATAAATGTCAATGGTATCCGATTATAATTTCACATCTACAAGATATAATTAAAAATAAGTATCAATATTAATAACATAATTTAAATAAAAGTGCTTCGTTACATTGATATTAAGAAGCAACTCCATCACAAAAGTTTATGTTTAAGACGAATTTGGAGATTATAATATCATTATTAACAATACAAGTTCTACGAACAATTTTATGGATCATTCCAATAAAAGAAATTAATGGAAAAAGGATCTACGTACTTGTTGGTAAAGTTTAAATTAAATAAAGAACGTTCTACTGCTTCGATTTCCTCGAACACATTTATGGAACATTAATTGCTGCCATCATCCTTTGTAAGCTTGTCCACGTGCCATAAGACCGAGGTTCGCGCCAACGTGAGAAGTCTTGAAATTCGAGCTTGCGGAAAATCCTTCAAGGCCAAGTCTACATTCCTCCATGCAAGAATGAACAAGATGGGTTTTTAATTGAACAAGAAACATTATAAAGTCTTAAAGACATGATATGTATTTATTTAATGTTATTTATTAGTAATTAATAAAGTTATAAGTTTTTTGCAGAAAAGAAAGCACTGATTATTCTGTTTTGACTTTTACGATATAATTTCTGAATTTTCAGATTGTCTTGCATTTCCTGTGCCTCCTTTTATGTGTATACCTTGTCTCTAGTGTTCGAGTCTACACAGTTTGCTCCAATTATAACAGTGACATGGAGATCATCTCATACAGGTTGGTGCAAAACTTATTTGATTTATGTATTGGTTAAACAATTTATAGATTGATTTATTTATTACTGTATTCTCAGATATATTGAGTTATCTTGATTACAGTTTTGATATTAATAGGCGCCTAATGTACATGGTTTAACCATTTTATATATGCTCCAATTTATTTGGTCCCATACTTAAACGTAAATAACTAAATAAACAAATTAAGAAATAAAAAATAAATAGAGT
>JABXWE010060104.1:0-10499 GCA_014611495.1 Limonius californicus
TTAATAGGTTATAGGGTAATAGGTCATTGTAAACGGCAATAATGTACAATATTTATTTATTAATATTACCGTTTATTAAGGCAATAATTCTTGTCTCCTGTGAATATTACTGAAATGTACGCTCAACAAATAAATATTTGCAAAAGTATACATAGCTTCTGTCGGCTGTCAATAACATCCGTGAGGATTAAGAAGGTTTCAACGAGAGGCCGGGCAGGTAAGTGTTTCTTGAAATGTGAGGGGCAGCAGGGTGTTAAGAAGGGTCAGCAACGGCAGTCTACGAAAGCAGTGTTGTTGATAGCTAGGGGTAAGCTTGCATATTTTTGGCGTATGACTAATTAATAGCGCCTGAGAATCTACTAACTGATTGCGATGCGATTATCCTCTAAACTGAGGCTTGCCTTATTGCGATATTAATGTTATCTTTTATGTGTTTATTGCACTGGCGAGATTGTGGTGTATGTCCCATGAAGTGTTATATGTGTTTACCCACATGGTTGCCGCATTATCTACTTGTTATTTTATATGCGGTTTACCCTCATAATTGTCTTTAACAGTCTTTCTCTTCTTAGAATATGTCTTATTATTCGATCTCTTCTTTTTTACTATGTGCTCCCATATTCTCCTTCTGTCTCAACTATCGAGGGTACAGTAGAAGGGAAAACCCGAGAGGAAGACCACATCTTCGGTACGTAAGACAAATCATAGAACACACAGGAAGCAGAAGCTATGAAGATATGAAAAGGAAGGCTTCCAATAGAAAACAGTGGAGTGCTGTTTCAAACCGGTCTGCAAGACTGAGGACCATGGAGGGAGGGATGTGGTTTACAGGTATTATTGATATTATGCACGATTGATGTATCTATGTAAGTAGTTATTGGAAACAGTAACGTAGTGAATATAACTAGCTGTATGAGTACATAATGTATGTGGCATATATCATCCCTATTCATCTAGCAATCATTCGGGAGGTAGTTAGCTGGCAGAGGTGGTCTCGTAAAGACGCCTACGTTGAATTATTATTACTATTATGAATGACATCAATGCCAGGATGGCATTTGCCGATCGAGGCATTGACTAACTAAGATTTAGCTGAGGGGATGTCCACCCGCGACTCCCGTGAATAACAGTGTCTAGCTGGACACAGTCCAATTGTCTGGTTCCCTCTGGAGAATTGGTGCGCCAGAAGATATGTATAATTGTAGTAATTAATCTATGATTACGAGTGGCTGCTGCCACATCAGCTAGCTGGTAGATGAGCTTCCGTATCCTGTTCGAATCCTAATCCAGGGGCAGGAGGTTGGGGGGACCCTCGGTGAGTACAACTGCCCAATATTTATTGACAGATCAGTCAGTCTGTGTTTTATTATATGTTGCATGTCACCTGCCTTTCAACGCCAGTGAGTTCTGATCGCATCCGCTGTTTGTTTACCCAGGAACTCCATAAATGAAATGCAGAACCGCCGCAACCTTATTTAAAATTCAGTAGTTTTTATACATCTGCCGTAGGGTCCAACCTAACATATTTATTCTTGAATATGAATTAGAAATAATCCAAAGTAATTTTCTTTACCGTACTTATACACCACTGTAGGAGTAACTTTTACGTTAGGTATATATTTCACTAATTCTAGTACCAATCATGCTATTTTAGTTAATAGAATATTTGCAATCGCTGTGGTCACGAATAATGCCGAATATTTTGCAAACATTCTTTAATAATTGATGGGAATATTTAAAGCTGTGTCCTTTTTACGAGTTTGCACACACCTTAAAGAAAGCAATTTAAAATGATGGGGCCAGTTTCAGAACGAATGCAATTTGATACAAATTTTAAAAGGTATCGGTATCAGTTATATCACTTGCTTGACAGGAAAGTTAATCGTGTTAAATTAACTGGTTCAATAGGTAGACAATTCCTTTAAAAATAGATTTTTATATTTCCAGGACAGCGACTTTATACGAAGCTCGAATTATATTTTCTCATCAGGAAAGTATGTTAATGGTGACCTTATATTTAACATGACTTTCAGTAACGTTTTGTAGAACATGAATCATAGGTTTTATCGAACATTTTTAAAATAAAGCTGCTTGGCGGGAAATTAAACCTATTCTATTACTGTGGAATTTAGCTTAATATTTGTGTTATTTGAGAACTTTAATGCCTCTGGCGACTTGTGTGACGAGGTAATGCGCAAAAGAATAAACACAGCTGATCAAAAAGTCAATAACTCGGAAAGTTGTTGACAAGGGGCACATCTCTCGCAAGATTATCTCATCTACCGACCTTCCTCTCCACTATGTCAATATACTTATGTTTCCTAAATATTTGCTTTAAATAATATGAGATGATACAGGATGTACATATATGGAATGAGTTAAATTGTGTATTCCCAATACCTTTTCAGATCCATTCCTAGTAGCACATAAATTAAAAACGTAAAACTTGTAAATATAGGGTTATTATAAAAGTATAGGTATATATGTTTAAATAATAAGTTAGTGTACAGCGTAGACACATTAGGATATCTTGTTATACAGAAGAGGTTAATGCATTTGTTGAATAAGGCTCTTCTTTGAAACTATAGATACCATTTCTAAGAAAGTCTTGGTGAGTAGTAGCACTAGTAGCAATGTGTTTGTTATGTAATTTTTTAGTTCTTGAATTGTGTTTGGGCTGCTAGTCCACACAAAACACGATCTATTATAACATTTGTTATTACATCATGCTATATTGCAAGGGTTTGCCATGAAGATCGTCTGGAATGAGTTTGTAGATTTGCTGATGACCGTATTTGTTAATTTTGAGTATTTATCTCCTCATTTCGAGTTAAATATGCCTCATCTATTCACAATGCATGACTCATCATCAAATTTAAATTTCGGTAACACTTTTAGCTACAAATTTTATTTTATATACAGATTATACGAGGATTATTTATACAATTTTTGGGGATAAAGCATAGGTTGAATTAGTACTGCAAGGAACAGCTGAAATATATTAACTTATTCTGTCAAACTAATTGTTTGCATGCAGTTTTCTGGATAGAAGTATTTGCGTGTTTATTTAATATCATAATGTAGTGTTGTAATTAAATACTTCTTTAAAAAGGTATGTCGGTACCAAACAGTATATCGATATGAAAAACAGAAGAAATTACGCCTTCATTTTAGACTGTGTCTAGGTGAACTACTGCATTTAAACACGATCGTGAAAGTCTGGTGAAATACTTTGAAGTGGACATCTCCTAAAAGTATATCTACATTAGAAACCATTGAAAAAATTCATGATATAGTTTGGGAAGAATAAAATTTTCTAGAAATTGATCGTAACCTAATTTGAGAGAAAAAACGTTCCGATTAATTTAAAAAGACTTCAATTGAGTTTGTAGCTTGATTGCCAATTACATATGAAACGTGGATCTACCAGTTTAACACGAAACACAACAACAAAACAATGCAAACATCGCGGTTGTCCTCTACTAAAGAAGACAATGTCTCTATAGTTTGGTTGAAGTAACGATTTTGATTTTGTTGAATTCTAAGGCGATACTGCTGATCTCATCAATAACTGGAAAGAATGATCAAGATGATGGAAGCTTTGACCAAGAAAATGAATATTTTCATATACATGTCGCTGCTCTAGAAAAACTATAAAAAAAACTCTTAAGACGTATAAAACACCTAAACAGCTATTTCAGTAAAAGTTGCCATTTCCAGAAGGAGCTGATGAACTTCGACTATCTAATCTAAAGTATCTTTGGGCAAGGAATAGCTCTGAAGATACGTTGTTCATCAAGTTCAATGCTAATTAACTAACAAACAAAGGCTTAAAGATGCAATCCCTATTAGGCTTTGTTACACTTAACCGATTAAGGGATTATTTTCACCAAAGAATTAAATCTGAGTTGGGTATTGGCCCACTATCTGAATTTGAAAGATCCCCCTTTAACACTGCACATGCACATAGAAGTGTCTTCAATGAAAGAACTAAATTGATATTTATTTATTCATATTATCAAAAAGAGGGGGACTAATTGTTTCAAATTTCGGTAGAAGATTACAATCGACTTATAATGTGAATAGGCACTATTATGGACACGAGAAACCGCACTGGATACTTTTTACCCATTTTCAAAGAGTTGTTTCTAAACATGTTTATTGTGACATTTTAGATCACCATATTATTGGACCACACTTCTCCCATGAAAATTTAATCTGGATTTTCGACAAAACATTTTACTTGGGTTGTTGGAAGATGGTGATCCTAATGGCAAATACATTAGTAGGAATATGATGGCTGCCCAGCTCAACTACAGTTGGATTTTTAGGAATTATTTAAATAATGTATTTAGGGGAAATTGGATTGCAAGAGGAGTTGTGCATCCATGACCATGACAGGTACAATGAAAGAAGTAGTTTACCTAAACCCAGTAGTGAATGAGCATGGCTTACAAAATATTCGAGGTGTGTATGTACATCAACTACACCTGGCGTGCTTACACGAGATAAAGCCCGATTCAAAAACGATTTAGAAAATATGTGGAAGTGGATGGAGACAATTTTTACATGCACCGATGGTTACTTTCTATGTTAAATACGAATATAATTAATATTACTGAAACTGTCCATTTTTACAGCAAGAGATCAACGTGACAGGAAGTAACTGTAATTCATTTCTGTATTATAAAATATTTAATAATATCAGTTGGTTTAGATTTATTCGGCTCACGTTGAATACTTAATTGTAAGTATTCATTAATAGTCGTGACTTTGTAATATTTCGATATTTGGTCAATATCTATGAAAATTCCTATTACACTGCGTTCTAAAAATTGTGAGTAATCTACAGATTTTCAAAAACTTATATAACTATAATCACCTATTTGAGTCCATGCAATGCTTTGTGACACATTTTATAAAAGGGTCAGCAACAGAAGGGGCACTGTTCTTATTTTTAATAAAGTTTCTGGAAGGCTTTTAGTCGTGCACTATCGGGTTGCGTGGATCAGAACCCGCATAGATCTCATCAAAGCGGCCTTTCAAATTTGACATGTACCCTAAGTATACGGCTCATTTTTATGCACGTACACTTTTATTGTATCAGTGTCAAGCCTTTCTCGAGTCGTACATAGATTAACAGTCTAGAATGTCAGAGTTTGCAAAATGTCTTTAAATATAACTATAAAGCTATTTAATAATCTAAATAACAATTTGTTTTTAGGTAACTGGTTATAATTGCGTGTGAGATGGTGTGCGTGCATGTGCTCTCGTGTGTAAGTGTGTCCACAATAATATAGTGCATTCCCAGCATATTTAGCGATCTTGGTTAACCTTAACCCTCTTACTTTTCGATAAAGATATTTTTTTTGGTAAAACTGTAAGGCAGCAAAGTTTTTATTTTTGTAAAAGCTTTTCGACAAAATCGAAAATGAAAGAATTTATATTTATTGCTTGCAATTAGGTTTTCGATTATGAACAGATACATTTCAAATTGAGATAGACATCTCGTAATTGTTTTTGTGTGAGGAATGTTAATAGGTATTATGGTAATTTATCAAATTTATTTATCGCAATCAAAATTGTTAGACTTTGGCATTACTAATGTATAACGTCCTTAGCTGCTCAAATGTTTGTGTGGAAACAGACTATACTTAGTTAACATATTGAAGAGTATGTAATATACGTATTCCATGGACACACAAAGCTAAAAGTGATATTTTTAGGAAATACCACTCAAACCCTTAAATACAGACAATGACGAAAAGTGTGTTCTATCATCAACAAAACTATCAAGTTGACTGTGGCAAATAAGCCATACAGTTTGTTGCATGTACTACTAATGATTTAATAGTTATCAAACTCAAACTCAATGCTACAGTTACCATTTACTCTCGAACACAAACTATGTAACCCTTTATTAACATAACATTCCCAGGAACTAGGATCTTCGTGTTTAAATTTCTGGATAAATCTAGAGAGATCCTTCTCAGATCTCAGATACTCTCAGATACTTGAGACAGCGAACCAGTTTATGCACGTCATCAATACACTTTTGCAGGGCCATTCAACGCTAACCCCAAATAAATAAAAATAAGATTTTGTTTTTGTAAATAGTTCGTCGAGAGGAATTGTAGATAAACTTTAAAGATAAAACCATATATTTAATGAATCTGCTAATATTTTGGAGTTATAACGATTTATAACCAACAAATTGATTTTTCTTGTAAAATTTTCCGCTCTTAGGTTGGGGTGACATTGTACTTTGTTTACATATCGTTTCTATTTCTAATCTAACTTATATTGTTACACGTGGATTGTTAGTTGCCCTTTTTCGTTGTTATTTAGAACTTATTTGCTGCGTTTACTTCTGTTGGGCGTTGGGAATAATGCCGAAAGCTTTATGCAAACAGTCGAAACAGCTTATAGCCTCTCTAATGGGCTATTTTGAGCAAGAACGCGACAATGGAGGGCCTTTGATTCCTGTAACTGCTGTACAAGAGGTATTTTACATTTTGGAATCAACGCATAATTATTGTATTATTACATTATCGTGTTTTATTTATTATAGAGAGTTGCAAATGACTTGCAATTAAGTTTACCAATCGTTAGTTCGGTTTCACAGACGGTAAAATCAACCGAACTTATCAAAAGGCCGAAGCGGAAAAAGCCGAGAACGAAGCCCGTATAGTGGACATTGACGATTTCGATCAAGTAGCCATGAGAAATGCGGTTTATGTAATGTACCAAATCAGTAAGTGAATCATTTACTTTCTTTTGCTGAACATTACAAGTAAGAATACTTTTTTCTTAGAACAACATATTACTCGAACATCTCTATTGCGAGTTTTGAAGAAAGAGATGTTTTCAAGGGAGGAATATCTTCATTAGGAAAGGTCCTGAAAGATGTAGGATTCCGCTGGCAGAAGGATGATCCACGCAGAGGGCTCATGGAGTTGGATCACATTGCTTTCCGCAGAGTGGAGTTTTTAAGGAAGTACATTAAAGATCTGCGACAGGAAAAACCGTCACAATTTGTATACTTGATGAGACGTGGATTTTTGAAAATGGCACTGTTTGTAGATCATGGCAAGATGATAGTAAAAAAAGCGTTACAAAATAAAATCAGATGGAAAAAGGTTAGTATCTTAAGTTTAATAACTGTATTTAAATAATATTATTTATATATTTTCTTAGATATATGGTGCTTCATGCTGGCAACAGAGATGGATTTATTTCTGGTGCCTCATTGATATTTACATCAAGCACAAAAAACACGGATTACCATGGGGAAATGAATAATAAAAATTTTTAAAATGGTACGAACCCCAGCTTTTTAAAAAATTGGAGGAGCCATCAATTATTGTTATGGATAACGCAAGTTATCATAGCACGTTGGCCGATAAAACGCCCAATGCTAGTTGGAAAAAACAAGAAATTATTGATTGGTTAGTAAGTCGGTCAGTGAATATTGAGGGGAATGTTTTAAAAATGGAACTGCTGCAGTTGGTTGCACAGTAAGTATATTGAGTGTATTTTGTGTGTTAAAGTACTAATGACTTGTTTTTTCAGGCACAAATCTCCAAAAACATATGACGCAGACCACCTTGCTGAACAGTATAGACATACTGTGCTCCGACTTCCTCCCTACCACTGCATTTTCAATCCCATTGAAAATGTTTGGGGGATTGCCAAGCAATATTATAATAAACACTAAACGGGTAGGAAGAGAAGATTACGGAGTTGGAAAAACCCTAAGTATGTGGCAAGAAGCTTTAAGTAAAGTAACAATTGAAACGTGGTCGAATTGCGTTACAAATGCGGAGGACATTATACAGAAGTGGTGGAACAGGGAAGTGGTTTTTGACCGAGAAGACATTGCTCCAATAATAATACATGTCAACGACCAAGAATCTGATGACACTTGTGGTTATGATGATAGCGATTAATTTTTATATTTTTTTTCATGATCCTCGTTTTGTACCGCTTGCGCAGTGTCGAGGCGGTGTGAGGCGCAGCTAGGCTAGTTTGTGCTAGAGTCCTCTATAGTAAGAGTAAAGACATTAGCGTGGCTCGCTTTTGATTGGTTGTAGAGACATAAGGTCGATAGTTGCGTGCGTCCGCCATTAACCCTCCAAACAAACAGGTTGTTGGCATGTTGTCATATGCGTTTTACAGAAAAATATTCCGTTTTGTGCCCTTTTGTGTGTGATTTTTTTTATAAACTGTGATATTTGACAATTAGAGTCTTTAGTAGTGAACAGCTGTGTTATTTAAACAGTATTTTCCGATCTGTAAGTATTTGTTTACCAAACATTTCAGCAAGTAGTTAGGTAGTTGTTGGAACAATTTTCATAAATTTTGTAGAACATGGTTGGTTGTTCAGCAGTAGGATGTTCTAATAGAAGTGAAAAAGTATTCACCATGAAATACTTTCTCAAGGATCCAAAAAGGCGAAAAGAGTGGGCAGCAAAAATGAAAAGAGCAAATTGGACACCTACTGATCGTTCAGTTTTGTGTGAGGTAAGTAATCAGAGTGATAATACTAAACATAAAATATAGTTTTTTAGTTTACAAGGTTTTTATTACAATCATGTGCTTTTAGTAGATCCATTTTTCTGCTGAGATGTGGGAAAAACCACGAGCTGATGGAAAACGTAAACTAAAGGCTAATGCTGTGCCAACAATATTTAGTTTTTCAAAAAAAGATAAACGTCGAAAACCACCAAAAGAGAGACGAATTACACAATCAATGGTTATTGAGGAAATCGAAGCAGGTCCATCAACTAGTGCTGTTGCAATGTCTTCATCATCATCTTCAATGTCTTTGTCTGAGTCTCCTGTAATAGAGATTTTAAAAACAAATACTGAAGACGTTGCTAAACACCATCACCACCAACAACACATTGCTCGACTCACGGTGAAAAATAATTGGTTGAAAAAAAAGTTACGAGCATCTCAAAGTAAAGTGAAAAAATTGGAAACACATATAGCCAACGATAATGCTGTTAGTAAGGAAAACAAATATTTCAAACTGTTGTCCGGTGTTTTTAATGCCGATCAAATATATGCAATAGATCATAATATGAAATTCAAAACATGGTCAAATGAAACAGTTAAGAAGGCTTTAATTCTAAAATTTAATTGTGGTAATAATGGTTACCACCAACTCTTGAAGCAGAAAATACCTCTGCCATCACTAAGAACGTTGACAAGACGTTTAGAAAATTTAAAATTCACTTCTGGTATTTTGCATGAAGTTTTTGAATTTTTAAACATTAAAATTGAAAGCATGACTCACCACGAACGAGATTGCGCTATTGCCTTAGATGAAATAGCAATAACATCATCATTAGTTTTTGACACTTCTATGAAGCAATATATTGGTCATGTGACTTTACCTGAGCACACAGGAATTGCAACTCATGCACTTGTTGTAATGTTAGGTGGAATTACCTCTAGATGGAAGCAAACAGTAGCATATTATTATACTGGTATGTAAAATATTTTTAAAATGCATGGGCTCAATTTTAGAATTGCAATATTATTCTATAGAATGGAAAACTAGATACAAGAGCCATCATTATAAATTTTGTAAGAAGTATGTACATTGAAGAAATCAAACTTTATTAACACTGATTCTCTAATTTTTAAGTTTTAATAACAGGGAACTTTCTAATGTATATTTTTCTTTTAAGGTGATTCTACAAAAGGCACTGTGTATGAGGGAATACTGATGGAAATTATATCAAAAGCAGAAAATCTAGGGTTTAAGATTGCTAGTGTGACATCAGATATGGGTAGTTCCAACTTAGCCCTGTGGAAAAAATGGAAGATCACAGCAGGGCGTCATTCACGAACAAAAAACTTTATAGAACACCCAAGGGATAATTCCGCAAAAATTTGTATACTGGCAGATGTCCCACATGTATTTAAAAATATGAAAAACATGTTAATCGCAAATAAGGTTATATATATCTCTGAAAATATGCTTTACCTACTAATGAAATTAGAGCACAACACATAACAGATTTAATTAATCATCAGAAAAATTTGGATTTTCTGCTGGCACCCTCATTAACTGAAGAAGATTTATTGCCGGATCATTTTCAGAAAATGAAGGTGAAAATCACGACAAATGTTATTAACCATGATGTTGCCAGTGGTTTAAAGTTTATAGCAGAAGAGTTAAATAAACCTGAATATATAACAACAGCTTGGTACATTGATATAATAACGAAATGGTTCCATTATATGACGTCAAGACATCCAAGTTGTGCTCTAAGTAAATTGTCACTTGAGTCATATGAAAATGCCATCCAGTTTTTACATGATTTTATTGAAATTATGAATGAATTATATGTTGGGGAAGCAAGACATTGGAAACCTTGTCAGACGGGAGCTGTTATTTCTACCACCTCAATTCTTGACATCCAGGATTATTTCTTAAACACCAAAAATTATGTTTTTGTGCTAACTTCTCGTTTCACTCAGGACTG
>JABXWE010060105.1:0-23702 GCA_014611495.1 Limonius californicus
TATATATATATATATATATATATTATGTTATGCATACACCTTAGTGACCTCCAGCAGTGTTGCCGCAATTTACGGAGGCCGGTACGTTCTGCCTCTCGACATATCGAATATAGGTACGTTGAATATTTAATTAGAACGCCAATGTAATTTCGGAATCAGTTTCTTTGAACTTATTCGTAGTTTTTATAATTCTGTTACTGAGTATGAATATTTCTGTAGCAATTTACCCGATTAATAGTTAAAAATTAGTGATTGATCACCTATTTATGTTGTTAAAGATGAGAGGTGTCTTATGGCTGCTCAATCGCTGCCTCCTTTATCAATTTACTGATCAGGAGAAGTTTCAGTGCGGTATTCACGCACAAATCGTACAAAATAAGGGCCCCATAGTGCATAAAAATAATTTTTTTCGGCGTATTATTTAAAGGTTCAATCTTATAGGAATTCTAAGAGCAATACTTGAAAAACAAAGATATCATTTTCTCCGTTTACACGGTTTCTCAAAATTCAAATGAACAAAAGGGGGGGTTGAAATCGATATTGTTATGTCAGAATAAGATAACCCTTATATTTTATTTAAATTTCTTTTTCACAATTTTTTTTCAGTTTTTCAGACTTTACTAACGCTAATGATACAGAAAAATACGAAAGAAACATTTGTTTCAGTTTTTAAGAACTACCTGTGTTCGCAAAGGTAGAATCTACCAATGCATGCCGAAATACTCTAAAAAAGAGTATTGATATCTAATGCAGTGCTAATTCATATGGTAAAGCTACTGCCGGTATTCTCCAATTTAAAAAAAAAATATTTATTTCTATTTAGTATTAAAGACGCTACTAAAGTGAAATTAATTTAGTGAAATTTTTTATCACCTTATTACAAACTACCATCTTTTAAGAACATAATGCACACAACCCAGGTCGGCGATGGCTCAGTGGTAGAGAGCCAAGCCTTTGGATGTAATAGTCCAAACGCTTTCCGGTTCGAATCTCTCCAGGGTCGGAAATTTTTCTAATTCTCTGGGTGATCGGTACTGGGTCCCCGTCTCCATTTGCCATTGAGGATCAAATTAATGGCACTCTTCGAATTACGGTCGCATTAGAGGAGTAACAAGACCATAAACAAAAACATTCAGACGCAAAAAGCAGGTTAAGCATGGTTACGCACCAACACGGTAACCCGCAACCTGTTGTGCCTAGCACAAACTAACTTAGCCTTGTCTCACACCAAAAAGCGATGGGCCTCTAAGGCCTGTGAAAGCTTCACACAATGCACACAACCCCAATCTCAAAATGTATCTGATTTTCTTACAATCAGAACACACTCTGTTAGTAATTTACTTTTTCGTATATTATACTCATTGTTTTTTTACATTGGCTGCAGTTCGTTTTCCAGCATTCTGTTAGACGCCCATGAGTCCCGTGTCGGACAGGGAAACAAATATAATGATTTATCGACGTAAAAAGTAACTTTCAATTTTCGGTAGTTAGGTCGCCTTAGGATCCCCTTAAGTTTAATATTTGTTTTAAATCATTTAAAAAATCATATTTATTACATTTCGTTTAGTCAACGACTTTATTAAAAAAGTATACAGGTAACAGGAAAAATAGTGTTGGGTAGTAATGAGAAAAGGGAAAAAGATTAAAAAGCAACAAATTGTTATATCAGCCTAATTATAATGAATTAAGTGGAAGAGTCAGGGGATTGTACATCACAAACTACGTCACGGAATGGCACGTCGCCAGTTGAGGGTTAATATAAAAATACTTGTTAAAAAGTAAACAAATACTTTCTTTTTGTCGATCATTTAAGCAACAAGTGACTTACAGTATCATCCTTCACAATTATGTATTCCGGGTACGAAGCATATTCCGGCACCTGTTATTTTATTCTTATTTCAATATGCCGGCACATTTTTAAAATAACCCCAGTATTCAAGAAGCTATAATTGCTTAGAATTGTTTATACCCTAAGTAGTAATTCAATAATTAAATCCATTTACCGTTACAGTTTGTATAGCTACTCACATTGAATAAATAAATTAATTATAATGTTATCTCAAAATTCAACACGTTATTTTGTATTTTGACTAGTGGAAGAATCACACAAGAAAGAGCAAATTCACCTTCCACCAGATTAAATTTCCCAGAAAGAATTTAGTACTCAGAAAACGCATTTAAGTAAACAAATTAATACTTTTTATTAGGAAAATGCAAGAAATAGTATTTCTTTGTAGGAATGGATTAATAGTAATAACTTTTATGACTTACCCATAGAAACTGATGATATTAACTTGCTTACAATCGATGTAATTATCGTTTTCAAGGAGAAAGTCAAACGAAATCCACCATATTTTCAGATAAAATTTATACAGAATTTACCCCAGGTTAATTACCCATTTTCCCGAAGAAATAAAAGATGAATTGACTATGATTTCTGCTGGCTGCAGAAAAACTTCGAAAAGTAATGAAAAAACGGGTAGTACAGGCAGTACTTATTATATCTGAATCAGTGAAAACTGTTGATGATGATGATAGGGACCCTACTTCGACATTAATGCTTATACACAAAAATCGAACATTTATAATTTTGAAACAACTTCATCTCATCAGTCAAATGAATCAATAATTATTTTACCAGTTGAACACATTATTGAACCCCCTACAGAGAAGGAGATGATAAGCACAGAATCAAATATCAAATTATTACATAGTAGATAAGATAAATTCTTATTGTTATCTCGGTAACTATTAGCCAAAAGCAAAAAACTAATGTAATATTTATGTCCTCTGTTTTGGTGATACTTACCATGGTGCAGACAGAACTCAAAAGTGTTCTTTTGTTTCCGAGTTATTTGACAAAATTTGATAATTTGTCATTTTTGAAGATGCCCTGTACATTTTTTATTTCCAAATATCGTAAAACATATGCTTTATTTCCATAGCCTACTGCTGATTCTAGGAAAAAATCTAAAAATCTATTTTATTAATTTGATTCTACGTGAAGTGTGCGATATGGTTGAAAATAAATTTCCTCTAGAGGAAACTTGATCTTTATTTTTTATATATTTACTGGTATACCACATTTATAATTAAATACGGTCTTTAACAACGAATTTTTTACTAGCCAACAGTATTCCCAATAAAAAAAACCTTTATGAATTTGTGTTTTTTATTAGTAACCAGTTCTTTTGTGTAGTTCAAGTGTAGAAAGTAGATGTTTAACTTTAATAAAAAAGCAATTAAAAGAAAACCAGTGGTTATTAGCTTTCCGTTATTCATCCATAAATAGAAACATGTAGCTAAATATAACGTCTGAAATATGCCTATATCTGGTTAAAGTATAGTCGAAAAAAATGTTAAAATTTTTAAACCAAATTGGTGATGATGTCATAACTCCAAAACAGTTGAAGGTTTGAAATTTAATTTAATGTAAAAGTATGTATTTCTTGGAAATAAATTCGACGTGCTCGAAGAGTTAGCCGAAATATACTTTTGTTTCGATTTTAATGAATTTATGCCACCGTTGTCAGGGACTCATTGTTTATAAATCCAGTTTAATCGGATTATTTAAATTTATTGGCTTCTCGAACATAAATCGGATCTAAAATGTTCCGTCAACGACTAAGCATTTCAAATTTGCCGCTCTCCACTCGAAGATTTAATGATTTCTTCAATTTGGCAGTCCCCTGTTCTAATGTAATATTACACCATAGAACGAAGGCGATGTTGCCGTCATTTTGGAGGTGACAAGAGGCAGTCTGCATACCGAAGGTGACTTTGTATTGGGCGTACCAAATTCATAACCGACGCCAGCGCCAGCGGTATATACTCAAACTAAAAGATCGTTTTGTAGATACGGGGGGTCAAAATCACCTCCAAGCAAATTTTCGGGAATGGACTCCTGAGCACATCTAGTATCAGACAACTTAACAACTATGGCGATACGTTGTCACCTCCGAAATCGGAAGTGACAACGAAATTTTGGAGGTGACTACGTTAAGAACATACCTATTTTGGAGGTCATATTAACCTTATATGAATATATATATATATATAATTGCTGCGTATATTTCTATTATATAAATATAAATAAATCAACCCACGTTGATGGTGACATAAAAGATGCTATGAATTATTTTATATAAATAAATAATTATTATTCGAACAAATGTGATTTTGATTTACCTCGCCTAGCTCATTAATAAAACTTTTTAAGTTGGTTACGCCCATAACATTAATTAAATATACCAGCATATAAACATATTAAATATCTCAGGGTTCTTAGTTCGTGGCCTCGCTTACTGACAGTTACAAAATACAATAATAAATTCAACACACATATATAATAAATTCAAATAAACTTATCTGTACTTCTTCTAAAATGTTATCCTCGAGTGTACATTCCAAAATGCTGCTGACCAGTATACATTTGAACCTCCTAGAAATGCATCGTAGGCAAATTCCCGCCAAACGAATGATGATCGCGTCACTTTCAGCTTCATTTCCTTGCTTCGATGACCTCGCTTGTTGGTAAATTAATTATGGTTACAGTGAAACATGTTAAGTTTCCAAAAATAGTAAGTAACTTTCTTCTTATAATGAATTAATAATGGCACTTTGAATTCAACATGCTCTTATAACTTATTTTCCAGAAATTTGAGAATAAATACACCATTGACTGTTACACTCCAGGTAAGTTGGATTATTTTAGAAATTAAACACTTTTACTAACTTGTAAATGAACTAAACTTTTATTATATTGCTTTCATAATTAAATTAACACTTGTAACAAAACTTTCACATAAATCAAAACTTTAATAAGGTAACATAACCTTTCATAACTTTTGTAAACAAGTTAGGGCACTGCCCATCACTTTGGAAAATAGCTCTTAAGCACAATAAAATTAAAATTGGAGCGAATACGCGAAGCGTGCTTCGTCCTCAAGCATTAAAACAAGACTAAATTACAAAATTTGCCAAATTTGGGACCTCGGCGCATTCAAGAGTTATAAATGTACCAATCAAAATACAAACACCTATCTGGACCATCTTCAGCTGATTTATAACAATATAAAATTAGAAATTACAAAGTTAATAAACAAACTTCAGAATAATCATCCTGATTAAATTACACAACTTATAACATCAAATACTCCTAAATCTGGTGTAAAAAGGTACATATGCTTAATAATTAAATTTACACAAAATTCAAAAGGAACACCTAAAAAACATAACAAACATTAACAACAATTATTAGCAAATATACAGAAATAAACAAAATACCCTTCACACTTATTAAACATGGACTAATCATCAACAAAAGATTTCTAACCTGCAAATAATAATATTTCTACAATTTTACCAATAACTAATAAACAACTTCTAAATAACTAATAAAACTTCTTCTAAACTTCCCTTACATAAAATAGAAAATAATTATAAAGATAAAACCACAGTAAAACATAAATTAATGTAGTTACACACATTTTTACAAAATATAAATCAGTACTAATGCAATTTCTAAGTTCCAGGGCTACTACACTTCCCTAAAATAACCACAACACCTTCCTACATCGCACTACGATGCTCAAACATTATCCCCTAAGGAATGTCTTCTCACAAGATCACTTTTAACACTCAAGATGCCAGCACGCAGCACTTCCGAAGATCATACGAGACCTTTCTCTGTTATTAGGTATACATTGTCAATTCTTGTCGATACAATTTTATAAATAGCCTTCCTTACATAATAAAGAAACTAATTATAAATAATTTCAGGTAAAAACAGCTTCCTATCTCGAAAATACTATCCTTTTTAATATTCGTAAAACATTACGAAGCCAAAAATCTCATCTTATTATAGTTATCTTATAAGATTAACATAGTATAAGTATTATTTATAATATTAACATTAATGTAGGGTAAATACCACAGCAATATATTGCTATGAAAGTTGACTTATAAAAATATAAACAATTATTGAATACCAACTTTCGTACATGAATAAATTATAAAAGCCCCACGTTGGCTTGCGTCAAAAATATGCTCTGTAATATGCTATTAAATAATTAATAATAATACAAACAAATGTAATTTTGATAAATATACCTCGGCTAGCTTAAACAAAATTTTTCATGATGGTTACGCCCATAAAATAAATCACTAATAATAGCATACAAACATTTTAAATATCTCAGGGTCCTTACATTCGTGGCCTCACCCATTGACAGTTACAAAATATACTAATAAATTCTACACACATCAATAAAAATTAAATCAACTTATCTTTGTTTCCTCCAAAAATGTTGACTTCGGGTGTATATTCCAATGTTGATGTAGCACTGTATACATCTAAACCTCCTAAATATGCAATGTCAGCGATTTCACGCCAAATATCCGATGATTGCTTCTCTGTAGCTTCGATGACCTCGCTATTCAGATGGCATCAAACATTGATAAATCGCCCACAGTTGCAGTGAAACTCAATAAATATTCACGAAATAGTAAGTAACTTCCTTCTTTTAATGCATAAATAATAGCACTTTGCTTTTTACCAGGCTTTTATAACTTATATTCCATAAATTTGGAAATGAAAACACCGTTGACTGTTCACTTCAGGTAAGTTGAATTATTTAAAACAAATTAAACACTGTTTATTAATTATAGAAGAAATAAATTTTTATTATTCTGTTTTTTTAAACGAATATAAACACTTGTAATTACAAACTTTCACAGAAATTTAATTAAACAAGGTTACACAACCTTCAAATAATTTTCATCAACATATAAAAGGCACTGCCCATAATTTGGGAAAATAGCTCTTAATACACTTCAAATTCAAAATCAGACCTTACACGTAAAGCGTGCTTACTCTTTCAGCATTAAAACCAGACTAAATACCAAAATTCGTCAAATTTGGAACTGGAGCGCAATTAGGCTCCATAAATTTACCAATCAAAATACATACACTTATCACTTCAAATTACAGCTGATTTATAATTTATAAAATCATTAAATATAATTAAACCATAGAAAATTTCAATAAACAAATATTAGATTTACAATCCTAATAAAATTACGCAACTTTTAACACCAAAAACATCAAAATCTGAGATAAAAAATTTACATGTGCTAAATAATTAGATTTTACACAAAATTTCATCAAAACACATCAAAAATACAATAAACATTAAGAACAAATATAAACCAATATGTAGAATTAAATTATATACCCTTTATATTCATTAAACATGTAATAAACATCAATTAAAGAATTCTAACCTTCAAATCAAATTAATACAACAATAGTAATTAATAAATACAAAACAAGTTCAAAATAAATATATCAACTTCATCTACACCTCCCTACACACAATATAAATTAATATAACCATAATATCAAAATGAAACATAAATAAATGTAGTAATACCCATCGTTACAAAATATAAATTCACAATAATAAAAGATTTTAAGTTTCAGGGCTCCTTCACACCCCTAAAACAACTTTCTGCATCGTCACAACTTCATCCACTAAGGAAAGTCTTGTCACTAGAACACTTTAAACACTTATGATGCCAGTACGAAGCACTTCCGAACATCATCCGATACCTTTTTATCTTGTCAAGTATACATTTGTCAATATTTGTCGATACAATCTTATAAATAGCCTTCCCTACATTATAAACAAACTAATTATTAACAATTTCAGGTACAAACATCCTCCTATCATGAAAATAATATCCTTTTTAATATTCGTAAAGCATTACGAAGCCAAAAATCTCATGTTATCATAGTTATTTTATAAGATTAACATAGTTTAAGTTATTATTTATTATTTTAACATTAATATAGGGCAAATACCATTGCAATATATATATTGTGATGGATTTTATTTAGCCAGTTTGTTTAAAGTCATTTTTTTTATTTTAAAAAGGATACTCGGGCATGGTGTCTTGTCATGGGAGTCGGTTTTCTTTTTGTAAAATAAATTAGGGCAGGCCTTAATACAGTTGACTACTATTCTGGTTTGAGTAACTCTGCGAAACACGTATTCGATGATAAACCTACAATAAAAAGAATTTTTGGTCAACATCATGTTATTAAGGAGATTGAGGATTAAATGCATGTACAGGAATACGAGATGGAAACAAGCTGTAGTTCAATATGAATAAATTTTGAAACATAATAAAGAAAATGCAGATATTTAAAGGAAGAAATATTAGAAGAATGAAGCTAGTATTTTGTTTTAAGTGTTAGTGTAATCGGGGGCAAAGGACGTAATGTGGCTGTGAAATTTTATACATTTTAAAAATTTATATTGTAATTATATAGATCTATGTCTCATTGATTAACGACAGCACATTTGATATTTATTTTTAAGTTGGGGTTGCCTAGGGGTTGTTTATTATGAGTTGATAAAAAACAATAAGTGTGAGAAGATTTAAAATTTATAAAAATCTGTTAAAAATAAAGTTTTCCACGTTAATGGCTGTTATCAATATTTGAAAGTAAATCATAAACGATATCTGGATGTAAAGAAAATAAACTTACATGAAATTTGTATTGTATTTAACCGAAAGAAGAATTGGGTCCATTTGCTTGTACAACATTGTGTTGGTCCATGAGGGCTGCCTGTCCTGAGCTATTATAAATTATTGATACCACACCTGTCAAGATCAGGAGACTATTAAGAAGGACACGTTGTAAAGGTATTACAAAATTTACTCATCTACTATTCTTCTGGGCCATCGGATTTATATGAAATACACCACTAGTTCATGAAGCTGTACTTAAATTGCTTGGAACACCTGCTCGAATACATAAAACAACTGTTGTAATCTGGTATATTTTATTTTGACATTTCTTAAAACTGAATTGAAGTTAGCAAGTGTATTAAGGCGATTTTGTATAAGCAAATTTTCCTTTGGTATGAACCTACGAACTGAGATATCGATTACACATGCTCGAGCTACCGTGGTTGTTTAGAGGAAAATAAATTTGGAGGCAAAATTTTTCTAAATTTGTCACCTGGCGCCCAATTATCATTGATAAAGTAGTAAGTCAAATTTACTATATTAGTACAATAGCAATTACAGTTAAAGTAATATAAATATTTATAATATGACATAAGCTGTCTTGGTGTTTGTATGTCATTATTATAACTAAATGACGCTGCCAATGCGGGACTATATCTTTGGCCTGAACGTATTATAACATTATATATATATATATATATATATATATATTGCTATGTAATAAAAGTAAAAAAAAGCAACTTACGCCTACTAACTCAAACATAAAACTGTTATCTCAGGGAATTAAAGAAGTGTTTCTAGTCGCTACTCGTGGCCTCGTCTCTTTCAAAAACTTGTTAAAAAAAACCTGGTGCAAATTATTTCAAGATTCACTTTGCTTTAATGTCACCGCAACTAGTTTATCTTTTATCAGCACCAACCTTTACACTGCAGTTAGGCACGCTAAAATGTCCCTGGACAGCTACCCATCTGTTACATAGACTGCATTCACCTCCACCTGGTTGGTACAGCTCTCCGTGGACTGCCCGCTTTTCCCGTCACATCGTTCTTCACCTTTTTTTATTTGTGATGATTAAAACCACACTTCGTTTGATGATGCTGTATTCTCTTTTTAAATATTGCATTTTGTAAGGCTTTCTAAACAAAAAAAGCAAAAGTAATCTCTAATTTAAAATGTAGTAGTCGTTGACCGGCGGGGGAAGAGGTTAATGGATACGGAAAACACGTCTTACCGCGACGGCAATTCAAAAGTGAATGAAACAATTATTTAATCGAATTTAGAAGCTTTCTTTTACTTGACAATCAATAAAATTACAAGATTATGACAGATGGGAAAACTGCCAAGCTGTCAAATCACATTTTTTTAAATATTATTAATTTACACAACAAATCATAATGGAACTTTTAGATGGCAGCCCTGCCCAACTATAGAATATCACAGCAATATATTTATACATATATACAGGGTGTTTATTACACATACGCAAAAATTTAAGGGGGTATTCCCTGGGGTTATTCTAAGAATATTTTGTCGTTTGGTGATTTTTGAAAAGCCGCTTTGTTTGGAAGATACAGGGCGAGAAAAATTTTCGACAAAACCAATTTTGATATTTTTCAAATTATTAATGTAGCCGAAATAAAAGTATGGCGTACTTCACTGGGCTTACCGAATATAAAAATTACTAAAAATGCGTTGCTATCTTTTAACAACATTCCGATTACTAAGAACGGTTGTTTTATCCACTAACAGCTGGCAAGTGCAGACATTGAAAAGAAAATCAGTTTAAACGCGGATTTCATTTGAATACGTCTGGTGATTGATCATTTTGTATGTGTCGAATTTGTTGAGACTGATTGACGTTTGGCTGTTTGACGTGTATTTTCTGTCTTTAATACTTAAACTTTTGTTAGTGAAGTCCTCTATCATGAATTGTTACACGAACGCCGAGATGACTGACATGCATTTCATTTATGGACTCGCTGATGGCAATTCATTACAGGTTATGCGGTTGTACATTGAACGATTTCCTGACCGTAATGTTCCTGACAGAAAAACCTTCCAAAGTATTCATCAACGTCTTCATGAAACAGGCACAATGAAACGAAGTGGAGGACCAGGAAGGCCAATGACAGTTAAGAACGGTAGAAGTAGAAGAGAATGTGCTGGACATGATAGAGGAAATTTGAATGTAAGTAATGGGACTGTTTGGAAAATTCTTAGGGACTATTTGTTGTACCCATACCACATACAATGCGTTCAGGCACGTCTTCCTCTTCTATTTTCCTCCACGTATTACATTCTGTCAATGGCTTTTGCCCACATTGGTTCAAATCCCTCAACTACTGACGCTGATTCTTTTTACCGATGAAGCGAATTTCTCAAGAAATGCAATAAGGAATTTTCGCAATAAGCATGTGTGGGCTGGAGAAAATCCACATGAGGTACTTGCAGATCGTTTTCAACATCAGTTTTCGTTGAACGTTTGGGTTAGAATTGTGGGTGACTATCTAATTGGACCGGTATTTCTACCAGGAATACTTACCGGCGAGGTGCATCACAACTTTTTGGAACAGACTCTACCTGGACTTCTGGAGGATGTACCATTGGCAACAAGAAATGTAATGTGGTTCATGTACGATGGTGCACCAGCGCATTTTAGTGTGCTTGCTCGTGAGTTTTTAACAGTAACATACGGAGATCGCTGGATTGTCGAGGTGGACCTCACTTATGGCCTGCTCGATCCCCGGACTCTTCTTAGAGTGCTTTATCTCTTACGAGACGTAGCGATCTTCTCTCCTATGTCTGTGCTGCGCGTTTTTAGAGTGTCACAGACATAGAGGACCTACAATTTTAACGTGGGCTCCGAACCACGGGAAGTGTAAACACTTCTACTCCAGAAAAGATATACTAGGCAGAATACCTCGCTGGTTTGCCATTGCCTTGTGAGGGAGAGCGGCCGTTAATTATTTCCTATGGCGCTATCTAAAGTCATTAGTTTATTCTACTCCAGCGGAAAATGTGGAAGATTTAAGAAATCGGATAATTGTTGGGTGTAACTCAATAAGAAACGACCCTGGTGTTTTTGAAAGAGTTCGCCAGTCAATGAGGAGAAGATTGGATTCTTGCATCGTAGGTAGAGGTAGTCATTTTCAACAGTTCTTTTAGATTAAGAAACTTTACATGTAATTTTTCCTAATAAAATGTTGTTATTGTCGAAAATTTTTTTCGTCCTGTATCTTCGAAACAAAGCGGCTTTTCAAAAATCTTCAAAGGAGAAAATATTCTTATAATAGTTCCGGGAATAGCCCGTTGAATTTTTACCGTATGTTTAATAAACACCCTGTATATATTAATGATTAATACAGTTCCTGATACATTTTATAATTTAATTATAGTATCTTTGTAATGATTGGCCAACACCACATCTACAAGGACGTAAGCTGTATAGATACTCCATATGACATTGACGATTGCACGAATCCTTTGCTAACGGTACGTGTAGATACATTCATTACTTCTCCAAATAACAGCATGGCTCTCTTAAGACTTCAGGAAAAAGTTTCATTTTCTGGTATGTATGCGCATTAAAATTTAAATAATGAAAATAAATGCTAACCACACGTAGATTTCGTCAGACCAATCTGCTTACCTATAGAAGGGAATGAAAATCCAAAACCAGGCGACACTGTAGTAACTTCCGGTTGGGGTGAAGAACAAACTACACAAGGTAAACATTATTTATTTACCATATTTTTGATTGCGTTAGAACTTGCACATGTGTATCTGCGTAGATTGCGAATTGTACTCTTCATATAGGTATTAGAAAATCGCGATCATTAGTTGTACTCCTATTATTTTTGTCTGCATTGTCCAAACTTTCAGGAAAGGAGGTGAGGTTAAAGAAGCGAATTAAGCATACACTACTAGGCAAGGAAGAATGCGAAAATGGCAATCCCGTTTCCAACCCTATATGTGGTGAGAGGTTTCCAAATAGTACCGGCTACGTTTGTCCCAGAGACAAGGGAGGCGCTTTGATGTATCGACATACAGCTAATAAAAATCTAAATTGGATCGCCACAGGAATTATCGTAAGAGAAGATTCATGTGCTAAACATGAACCCGTTGTTGCCGAAAAAATAACACCAGAAGTCATCAACTGGATTTTGAACAATATAAAGCCGTAAATTCTACAAGAGAATCGTAATTTTTGAATGTTCTTAGTTTGTTGCCGAATTTCGAAAGAATGTTTATTATCTACCCAAGACTATAATTTTAATTTAACAAAATAGTACTTCTAATATTACGAGAACCAGAACTCATTGGAAGTGTTTACTCTTTGATGTTTATGCTTCTTTACAGCTTTAACTTTTGTTTAAGAAATTGTGTATTTTATTTAGTTAAGCAGTTAGTAGCTTGCCTGCGTAGTTGGGAACCACCGAAGAATTGAAAAGATAAAATTTAAATGACAGTTTTAGTATAGTCCGTATGATTACTAAGGTAACGCACATCATCGAAATATTTCATGACGTCTTGACGTTGCTCATGTAATCCATAATGTGCGGTGCTTGATTTGCGAATGGAAGTTTAATGAGGTTATGTTATGGATGTCTGCAATGTAGTCAAGAACTTGTTTCGTATATAATTTTCATATTGTATTGTATATTACTCGTTTCTCCTTTGAAATTGACATGACTAAAATGTTTGCTAATCTCAGAATGTTACTGCAGAATAAATATAGTTAAAATATCAATTGGATATTGGACAATTTATTAAAAAGGAATTCTGTTAATTTAATTTAACTGCGGATTTTTTCTGCCGTTAAAGCTTAATGCAATATAATTTTTATTTTAGGATAACAAAAGTCAAAGTATTGTTAACATTCGCTTACATTTTTGGTACTGGCTATAATGATGATGCTCCTTGCATTTCACACAGCGCGGAGGTAGATGGCAATAGTTCTTAGTATGTCCCACAAGTTGGCAGTTGGTACATTGTGATGTTTCACTACTTTTATATCGCGGCTCAACAGCAACTACGCAGTGTAATAATCTATTTAAGTTGAATATTTCTTTGGCCCTTTCTGTTGTTTGAAATTCTCTTGCGATAAGGGATATAGGGATTCTTTTTGCATTTAGTAGCTTTAATTACCGGGTATTTTAACTGAATTAATTCTGCGTAGATTTCATCTTCCGTGATAGAAATAGGAACATTTCTTATTATTGCCGAAATATATGCATTTGCTGGGGATTGATATGTAAAATAACTTACTTCGTTTTGGTCACAGGATTTGGTAAGCGCTCTATAATAATCGGGGCTACTTAGATTAATCCTTAGTTGAGTACCTTTATAGGTAGTGGAAACTTTTGGTGTTTCTGTTGAAGTTGATTCTTTGGTTCGTTGTTGAGGTTCCTTGGAATTTTCCTTTGTATTTTGCTGTGTATTCTGCAGGTTATAAAATCTGTTTTGGGTATCGCTATTAAATATGTATCCTTTGTTAATATCAGTATCTGGTGATGACAGGCCTCGTTTTTTGGTGTTTGTTTCCCTAGGTACGCCTTTATCAATATCCATTATGTGGGCACTAGTTCCTTGATAGATCAGTGTAGGTGTTTTTAACTGTGGAGATTGCGTTTGTGACATTTTTCATATACATAGATATGCTTACGATTACTTATTAGACGGCACAAGGTGTATTAGATATTATAGTAAAAGTTCAATCAAGTTATGTGGCGCTCATTTAATTAGCAATTTTATTTATTAAAACTCAAATCACAATTTAACACAGCGTCCGATCGGTACGGTTGCTCCGGCTCAACCTCACAATATCCCTATTCATTTTTGAGTAGTTTATATGAAGCATGAATATCTAAACAAAAAGGCGGCTTAGAAATAGAAAATAAATTTGCAAGTTGTTCATTTTTATAAGCGGTGTCGGAGCGATAATTTATTATCATAAAATAATAATTTTTTTAATCGTCGAATTTAAACCATTTTGATTACGTTATGTCGTTAGTCTACTTAATCCGGTCTCAGAATTTGTACGGCTTTCAATATTAAATAATACGCGGGTAGGCTGAAAACTAACGCACACATGCTTGTAGAGCGCGAACGAAATGACCTTCAGAAGCGCGCCAGGTGTCATGTGGAAGTAACATTCACCCTCAATACGCATGCGCAGGTTTGAGGTCGTTGCGTTCATCCAGTGTATTTCGAGAAGCGGAAATACGTTTCTGGACTTTGAATTTGAATCTGACTTAAAACTTCAATTTTGAAGTGGCGTTTGTTGTTGAAAATCCATCCAAGATATCTTCTTTGCTCAGACGTTTATCCATTTCTGGATGTAGTCCTCCCCTAGACTTTTCCATGCGCCTCGGTCTGCCGAGATATACTTTAACTAATTTAAAGCCTGTACTATATTTTAATAATAATAACACTTATCAATTTCAACAGGATTTATTTACTTTTTGTGCTTTATACGTATTTTGTTACATTATTTTATTTATATTATTTTACATTTCATTTTCAAAAGCATTTAACGTAGTATTTGTAGCTAAGATAACAGCACACCCGATCTTGATTTAGGACTTGGCTTACCACGAGCTTAAACGGAGTTGTGCCACATAAACGACGGCACGCCTTAGCATAGCTCAGAGGAGGAGTGGGGTGCATTTTGTAAAATACACGGCTCTTAAATCTGATCAAATTCGGAATAAAGTCCTAATAAGTGAGGACACCAACGTGAATATCACTAGATCCGTTACTGCTCAAACTCCACGTTACTTTGAACGGCCAATCCGAAGATTGCGCGTGATGGAACTTACATTTTCACGCAATTTGTTCTTAATAAAAAAATATGAATTTACTAGCCTCGTAAACAAAGAGGCACTAGAATCACTCTCAGCTGCCCTTAGGGGAATCCTTCACATTACTTTTAATAAAGATCAAAGTAAAATGAGAATTGAGTTTAAAAAAGCATTTAATTAAATTGAAGAAGCGGACAGAAAACACGTAAACGAAACAGGAACAAAGATAGACATTATTTACTAAAAAAACACAGTTTGAAACGAACAATTTTAATATTGAATAAAGCCACACACAGGTGAACCCTAAACAATTAAATGTAAGCTAATACCTGAAAAAAAGATACTGCAGAAAGGCCTTGTGTGCGCAGTGCTTTCTTATATCGCTAAAATTCTTCAAATAAAGCATACAAAATAGAAACTAATTTCACAGAATTGTACAATGAACGGCGTTGTCTCACGGCGCCTCCCCCTTGGCAAATTAAATGGAGCAGCTGAAGCGTGGTTTTGAAAATTTACCTTTTTCGATTAAAAATTGGCCATTTCGGGGGGGGGGGGGTACAGTTTGAATGAGTCCCTGGGTGTAGTTTTTACAGTTGCTTCTCTCGAAACTCCTTGCTTTTGGCAGATTCTTCAATATTGCGTGATACGACGTAATTTCCCAAACCGATAGTTTAAGCGACATTTTCGGAATTTTCGGAAACCGAATATTCGCCTTTCTCGGACGTACCGTGAATGGCGATAAAGCGAAAGTAATTATGAATTGGTAAATTACACTTGCCGGCCTAGTAGCCGACAGTGAGGACAAGCTGCAAAGGTTATTACATCAGTTTGTTACTACCGCAAAAATATGGAACATGCAGGTATCTAAGGAAAAAACCAAGTGCATGACAATATCAAAATACCCTGTTAAGTGCAAATTTCAGATAGAAGGAGCGGTCATAAAACAGGTGATGACATACACTTATTTAGGAGTGGAAATAACTAGTAGGCGTAACCTTATAAAAGAAGTACAACGTCAAACAGTTAAAGGTGCAAGAATATAGGGCTACTTAAGGGATGTGTTCTGGGAAAATAGATATATGAGCGTTGAAAACAAAGTTCAGATATATAAGAGGGTGGTAAGACCGGTAACAACGTATGCTGAGACACGACCGAAAGAACAAAGCGTATGCTACAAACAACCGAAATGGCACTTAGAGCCATCACCAGTAATACACAGAGATCGAAGGCGCAATGAAGACATACGAACAGAATGCAAAATACAAAACATCGTAAAATTAACAAAACAACGTCGAAAAGAATGGAATGCACATGTGGAGCGAATGACAGAAGACCATTTACCAAAAATTCTTAAAACGGGAATTCCGATAGGGAAACGCCAACCGGGCAGACCACCTAAGCGTTGGATTGAAAGCAGGGCCTCATCTCCAGTCGGAACGCCCTCTTAAAAGAGATACAGTGCCACCAAGCAAACAAGTCTCTTGGGTAGGCGTGGTGTGGTGTCGCTGTATTTTAGAGGTACACTCAGCGTCAACAGTACTTTGGCGGTAAATTTAAACGTGTAACATTGTGTATTTGCAAGTTTGTTAATTTTTCTTATGTACCTACGTTCTTATATAATTTTTTTAAAACTTTTAAAAGAAAATTTAGTAGACAAATTAGAAGAAATGGGTTCTATAAATAAATACATAAATAGCAAATACCTAATAGGTAAAAAATATATTTTGTGGTTATGCGACAGTTTCATTTTAAAAATACTTTAAATTATTTATAAAATATATGCCTACCTTATTTCGAATAAGACGAACAAAAATAGTCTTAAAAAGACTGATATCTTTCATAAAGATGAACGAAAGCAGAGAAATTTAAGGAACACAAACACGCGATAACCTGTCAATTTGCTAGCTACGTTCACTTTTGTCAGGGAAGGTACAACGCCGGCAGAACTTGTAGGTATTGGCCGAAACTTTTACCGCCACGAATTTTTAAAATTAGTTGGCATATTTTCCGATGGCCTTGTTTGGTTGGTGGCGCTGTACATGTCAACTAAATAAACAGGCAAAGCCTACATAAAGTGGAAGAAGAAGAAGAAGAAGAAGAAATTACACTTATTCGGACGCCCGGGGGTAATTTTAAATCTACGTAACGCTCAGGTCGAGAGCTGGAGCCTGACTTCCGTCTTTTCCCCGTACTTAAGAGTGTGAAGACTCGGATTAATGCTGCGTTTGCAGGAATCTAAATACCGGTGTGAATACAGGGTGCGTTCTATAAAAATAAACGTCGCGCATACAGGGTGCATGCTATAAAAGTGAGCAAACGTCACAGACTCTTTATGTTTCTATATTGTGTATTTTTAAGTTTTAATTTTATTATGTAAACTATTACTAATTCAAGGGTTAATTATGCCAAAAAGTTATTTTCAAGAAGTGAGATTTAACAGATTATTATCCAAATAACAATTTAATGTTAACGTTTTACTTACAGAAGTACTAAGAAAGCTTCTTTAGAATTTTAAACCTGAAATTATTAGTTGCTGTCACGTATTTCCAAGGGGAATTCAAAATCATTGTAAAAATAGCTGCCTACTGGCCCATAATAAAGAAATTGAGTTAGCATTTTCTCGTAAGACGAAGACATAGATGTGAACTTACTTTTTGCACAAACTGTTGAAAGGGTGAGTAGAAGAAGAATATAGTCAACACTTAATTTTAGTTTCATTTTTGTTCAAATCTAAAGACTAATGTATTTATAACGTCCTAACTAATATTTTAGGCATTAAAATCATAAACAATTTTATTTAATTAGAGTAACTGCCAATAACAATACTATTTTAATTGATAAGCATTGTTTTTATATTTATGGTTGCCATACACAACTTTACTTATAAAATGTTTACACATTACGCTAAAAATAAGTATTGTAATAAATAATCTTATACAATATTAATGTCTGTAAATAGAGTCGGCATTTATTTTTTGACTGATTTATGCATTTCAATGGAATCATTGTTTGAAAATCGCAGGGAATGTATTTCAATTGGATTTTAAAGCTTATTATTCTGTTAACATAGGTACATGTTTTTTATATTTTGCTAATAGGCCATACCACTTAGACAGTTTCAGATTTGTTGAATATCCAGATTTTGCTGTATGAAGTAGTTTATCTATACCAGTGGTTCCCAAAGGGTGGGCGTGGACGCCCTGGGAGTCGCAATGTAGGGTTGAAGATGGATTTCCAAAATAAAATAAAATGCCTTTTCAAGACATTTAATTCTGCCTATCACAAAGTAAGCAAAAATAAAACAAACTTAAAATATTAAAATTTCAATAATTGCAAGAAGCTAAACATAAATAACTGTAAACATAAAACAAGTTGCAAAGTAAAAATATTAATGCGATGTATGTGTCTGTTTGTCAGAAACTACCTTATCGTATCTGGACTCTGTATTCGATATACACACTATAATATAATTTTCAAGTGCGAGGCGATTTCTTACTCTTGTTTTGATGGCATAGACGAGACACTTAATTCGTACAACTATGATGTACCAAATGGCATCAAACACATTATAGCTTTGTCCTCTAGCTCGGGGTATTCTTGCATTCTTTTGGTCCAAAACAGATCTACGCTCTGGGAAAAGAAGTCTAGTTTCAACATTCCATCACGTGATATACCAATATGATTTGCCTTCATGTTTGTCGAAATTTCAGCCTTTTCGATGGAATTGTCTAAAAACAGGTTCAGTATCCATCTGTAATTGTTATTACTGTTTTGAATGTTTTTGCGGAAATAGTCAATGAACTGTAGTTTTAAATTGTGCAAAGTAACATGCGTATCTGCAAACACGTGTTCAGAATTTATCATATTATCATCCTTAACTAAGTCTTCCATAAGTTCTTGAACGCACTGGAATGAATCAACCTTCGCTTTTTCCATTGGAGTCGACCAGAAATCAACTGTTCTAATAAATCCGTTAACTTTGTCCGTGGCTATTATTATGTTAATACCGCGGCCTTGCAAACTCCATTCACAGTGATTAAGCGCCCGAAAATATCAGCAAGGAAAGCCAGGCGAAGAAGCTAAAGGGAATAGGAAAATATGTTCTCATATTCCGGTTTCTCATCTTACAGGTACATGAAAAGTTCCTCTTTTAATTGAAGAACTGTTTTCAAGACGTTGCCCCTCGGAAACCCATGTCTTAACACATTTTTAGAGTCTGCATTCTGATGGAATTTATCACTTAAATGACATTTTTCAAAAACACAATCCATTTCAGAAGGTAAACATTTTCATGCGAGAGCTTCTCGGTGTAAAAAACAGTGCAATCATGTAGCATTTGACATTATCTCTTCTAATACGACAAACGACGACACCATACGGCGATTGTATGAACAAAGGCTAAAACAAAATAGAGAATATGTCGAAATTAGAAATAGAGTGAATGTTGAAATAAAAACACTAAAAAGGGAATATTGGACGCAATTCACCAAAGACATGGAATACGACTTATACGGATCTCAGAGAAAGATATGGAAAATGTTAAAAGCTAGAAAGAAACTAATAAATGAATACGTAGCTATGAACTCAGTGGGGACAGAGCAATGGGTGACGTACATGGAACAATTATATAACAACGATGATCACCACCATAACGAAGGCAATGAATTAACAGACGAAGATAATCCCAATGAAATCTCTATAACACAAGAAAAAATAGATGCAGCTGCTAAAAAGCTAAAAACCAGAAAGGCTTCCGGAGTTGATAATTTACCAAATGAATTAATTAAACACGGTGGAGAAGATCTGATTAAAGAAATCGCCCGACTCTATCAGAAGATCTTAGAGACATCTACCATACCAAAAGAATGGAGAATTAGCATCACCATATCCATTCTGAAAAAGGGAGATAAGAAAGGTCCGTCAAACTACCGAACGATAACTCTACTGTGTACACTCTTAAAATTACTGACAAGAGTAATATCAAATGAAATATTGAAGAGATGTTAAATCAGTGAAGAACAACAGGGGTTCAGAAACAACCGGTCTACCGTAGCTGCCATATTTATATAAAGACAAATAACGGAGAAATCCCTGGAATTCTGTACACCAGCGTATATGTTCGTAACGAAAGCTTTCGACCGCATGAGATTAGGTACAAGACGTTATAAATATTTCAAGAGAAAAAGAAGTCCCTAACAACTTAATACAACTTATAAAGGATATAAACACCAATATCACCACGAAGGTAAAAACCAATAATGAACTGAGCGAAGAATTACCCCGTACATTAGAGATCCGACAAGGTGATAGTCTCAGTCCATTACTCTTCAATTTAATAATGGACAAAATCATTGAAAGGGTAAAGACAACAGGGAGCGGATATAAAATGGGACGAGAAGAAGTGAAGATTATCTGCTACGCCGACGACGCCGTTATAATATCAGAGAGTGAAGACAATCTACAACGAATGCTGCAAACATTCAAAACTGCAGCAGATGATTATAACATGAAGATCTCCACTGAAAAAACAAAGTGTCTTGTCACATCAAGAGAACCGATACGCTGCAAGCTAGCTGTTGAAGATAAAAACATAGAGCAAGTGATGTCCTTCACATACCTCGGCATAGATATATCAAGTTTCAATAACCTGCGAAGAGAAGTGCTTCAACAAACAACCAGAGCAGCACAAATCGCTGGGTGTTTAAGAGACGTAGTATGGAAGAATCAACACATGAATATGGAGAGCAAGCTCCGAATCTACAAAAGCTGGGTAAGACCTATTATGACGTATGCCGTAGAAACTAGAGCAGACACGAATCAAACAAAAAACCTTCTACGTACATCGGAAATGATCGATAGCGGGAAAAACGTTAAGGGACAGAATTAGGAACACCGATATAAGGGAAACATGCAAGACGGAAGATATAGTGAAATGGTCACGAAAAAGAAGGAGACAGTGGAACGAGCATGTGGGAAGAATGGAGAGAAACCGACTAGCACGTATAGCGAGGGATGAGAAACCGAGGGGGAGGAGGCCACCTGGAAGGCCCCCGAAAAGGTGGAAAGATAGGCAGTCGACGTCCCAAGAATAAGCCGTGAATAACAGGCCACCGGCCTAATATAAGTATAAAAAAAAAGAAGAAGAATATGACTAACACCAGATCGATGTCTTGTCATAGGCTTCCGATGGTATTGACTTGTAATGTAGTAGAAAATAAAATATCTTCTGTAATACCATGTCCACTATTGCATTTTACAAATCCTATAAATTGGATACTTACTTACTTACTTACTTACTTACTTATCCGGCGTTACAATCCTTTGTGGATTTTAGCCTCTTGAATTACCATGTTCCAACGGCCTCTATCGCACGCGGCCCTTTTCCAGTTATTTACTTTAAGAACATTGGCGTCTCGCTGCACTCCGTCTATCCATCTTTCCCTCGGTCTGCCTCTCGCTCGTCCATAATTCGGTGTCCATTCAATTATGCTTCTTACATTTCTTGTATGCTCCATTCGCGTGACATGACCTGCCCACTTTAATCTCTGCACTTTTATAAAACGCACTATGTTCTCGTCCATTAACTTGGCTATCTCCGCGTTGGTCCTTCTGCGCCACAGTTCGTTTTCTTCTCGCACTGGCCCGCATATTTTCCTTACTATCGCCCTCTCCGCCGTTCTTAATCTGTTCTGCACATTTTGTGTTAGGGACCAGGTTTCGCATCCATATGTCTTCGCGGGTCTGATTATGGATTTGTAGATTTTCCATTTTGATGCTCTGTTTAATAACTTGGGTTGCAGTAAGTTTTTGTGTATGTAGTAACCTTTGTTTCCAGACTGAATTCTTCTTGTTATTTCTTCTTCCATTTTGTTTTTCGTGTTTAATTGGGCTCCTAGATATATAAATTCAACCACCTCCTTAAATGTGTATTAGCCTATTTTTAGGTCCCGCAGTTGATATTCTCCACTTTTTAATTGCATGTATTTTGTCTTTTCTTCATTTACGCGTAATCCCACCTCTGCTGCTGCATTTTCCAGTTTCTTAAACACCTCTTTGAGCTCTTTTAGCCCTCTGCTAATAATAACCAGGTCGTCCGCGTAAGCACTCATCTGAACCATCTTTGCCTTAATATTACCCGTTACATTTGTATTTCGTATTACTGCCTCCAGTATTAGGTTGAATATCATTGCGGATAGTGAGTCTCCTTGCCTTACACCTGTGTTTATTTGAAATATGTCGGAATGTTCTTGTTGGATCGTCACCATCGCTCTGGAGTCGTGCAGCGTCATCAGTACCATCCTGCATAGCTTATCTGGAATCTTTAGTTCCTTTAGTATCTGCATGATCTTACTTCTTCTAACCTTATCGAAGGCTTGACTAAAGTCGATAAAAAGCTTATGCTATTCTATGTTATATTCAAGAGATTTTTCAAAAATTTGCCTCACAGTGAATATGCCGTCTGTGGTAGATCTGCCCGGCCTAAAACCGTTTTGATAGTCCCCCAATTGATTTTCAGTATATTTTGCCAGCCGGTTATGGATCACGCACGAGAGTACCTTGTAGCATACGTTAAGCAGAGTTATTCCGCGGTACTTGTCGCACATATGCTTGTCACCTTTTTTGAAAAGAGGTACTATTACGCCACACTTCCAGTTTGCCGGCATTTTTTCATCTTTCCATATTAATTGGATTAGTTGGTGCATTTGGATGTGTAGTTCCTCACCTCCGTTTTTTATTAGTTCGCCTACTATTCCATCTTCTCCTGCAGCTTTGTTGTTTTTAATGTTATTTATAACCGTGCACACCTCTTCTAGTGATGGATATTCATCTTCCTGGCTTTTTCTCTCATATATCTGTTGCACTCCTTCATTCGCTTCCTCCCATATCTCTTCCTCTGCGTCATTTAATAAGCTGTAGAAATGTTCTTTCCACCTGTTCAATATATCTCTTTTTTCAGATAATATCTCGCCATCTTTGCTTTTACATGCATATGTTTGCTTCTTGGTAGGCATATTGTAGGATTTTATTTCTTTATAAACTTTTCTTGCTCTGTTGCGTTGGTTGTATTCCTCTATTTTTAGTATTTGCTGATTATACATTTCCCTTTTCTTTTTCCGGCATGTCTTTGTTGCTTCTATTCTTAATGCTGCGTATTCTCTTCTATTTTCTTCTGTGTCTTTCTGTAGCACCTTTTGCCTAATTTTGTTTTTCTTCTCAATGTTATCTCTACATTCCTGATCGAACCATTCTGCACTCTTGTTTTCCCATTTTTTATAACCCAGTGTTTCTTTTGCCGCATCTTGTGTTGCTTTAATCGTTTTCTCCCACACTTTGTCTATCTCGTTCGGTACTACCTGTTT
>JABXWE010060112.1:0-10302 GCA_014611495.1 Limonius californicus
ATTATACAGTTGGTAGTGGGTATGCTGATTTCGTTTAATAAATAGTTATAAAACTAAGAAGTTTATTTTGGAGGTTATTGCTATTTAGAAACACTTTATGATACCGTTGGTGGTGGTCGTGGATATGCTGATCTCGTTCACTAAATAATTATAAAACTAAGAAGTTTATTTTGGAGGTTATTGCTAGAAACACTTTATGATACCGTTGGTGGAGGTCGTGGATATCCTGATCTCGTTCACTAAATAATTATAAAACTAAGAAGTTTATTGTGGAGATTATTGCTAGAAACATTTTATGATACCGTTGGTGGTGGTCGTGGATATGCTGATCTCATTCAATATATAATTATACAAATAAGAAGTGTATATGTTGATCTCGTTCAATAAATAATTATAAAATTAAGAAGTTTATTTTTAAGTTACAGCTAGAAACACTTTAGACACAGTTGATGGTGAGAATGCTGATCTCGTTGAATAAATAATTATAAAACTAAGAAGTTCTTTTTTGAAGCTAATTGCTAGAAACCCTTTATGATACAGTTGGTGATGGGCAAGTGACTATAACTGTTTGCTGTAGAACCAGTTAATTGTTAGCAACCAAAACGCACGTGATCTCCTGGAGAGCAAACAACGATGTAGTGTCATTATACGTTGGTTTGGTCAATCTTACTGATTTGTATATTGAGGTCGAACTTATAACAATTGATTGTAAGAGTGAGCCTTCAAGAACCGAATACAGATTCATTTGAAATGCCTTCTATTACGTTTGCTACAACAATGTTAATGAAGAATCCGTTTTATAGCAAAGATATTTCAAAAGTTGATATTAAAAATTGTAATTATAGATTGTCAGTGCGGGTGCAGTACACCTCTGGAATTTTTACAACAGACTAACTAACTATTAGAAATTTTAAGTTCATTAAATTTAAGAACAAACAAAGTCAAGATCAAATAAAGTTTCATAGGAAGATTTTGCTGAGCGCACAAATGAAAACAAAACTATTGATTTTAAATGGTGAAGAAATCCAAATGTAACTTACTATAATTGCTACTTGAGGCTTTATTGTTTTCACGGCTAATCCAACGCCTGCAATAAGTCCACCTCCTCCACATGGAATAGCGATGGCGTCTACGTCTGGTACCTGTTCTAAAATTTCTAAAGCCATTGTACCTTGCCCAGCTAAAACATGCGGGTGGTCATAGCTAAAATAATAGATTTTCTTAAAATTGGGACTATTCCAATTATCAAGAATTCTTGAATTACCTGTTAATATATGTCATGTTATTAGCTTTCGCTATTTTCAAGCCAACCTTTTTAGACTCATCCACGTCATTACCTTGCACTACAACTTTAGCGTGCAATTTCTGACAACGATGGACTTTCATTATTGGGGCTATAACAGGCATTATCACTATAACGGGTATACCGAGCTGAAGTCCGTGATAGCTAACAGCTTGAGCGTGATTTCCAGATGAAGCTGCAACAATTCCGTTTTTCTTCTTCTCCTCGCTTAACATCATAAGGGCGTATCTTGCACCTCTCTCTTTAAAACTGAATTTCATTTGATTAAAATGGATATAATATACAGTAATTTCTTCTCCAACGTTACTTACTTGCCCGTGTACTGCAAAAACTCTTTTTTTAAATATATTTCTATGCCTAACAGATCTGATAATCTGCTACGCTGTTAAAAATGTTGTCTATTATTTGGTTCTTTTCCTACACAAATAAATGAGATTCTAAATGACTACTTACTTCACATGGCGTTCGAACAATTCCCGATTTAATTTTATATGCCGCAGAGGTAATATCTTTAAAAGAAATCGCTTTTGGATGTAGTGGATCTACCAAAGGATCTTGTACATCCTCGTCGTCGTCCTTGGTCTAAAATGAATAGATACTGCTGTAATATGATCATACGTGGCAATATTAAAATACAACGTTTAATAAAAAATAAACTTTGTTCGTATGCTTTTCTTTTGTTGTTTAAATGTAATGCGTATCCAGAGATGTTGTTCCGGAAGCCTAAGTAGTACTCTCTTTGCTATTGAGGAAGGTAAAACCAAAGAATATAGATATCTACATTCTTTGGTAAAACTAAAACACTATAGGGTAGATAAATAGCTTAACAGCATCGTCTTCAAGCAGTTTTATAAATGTAGCATCGAAAATAATTAGTTTAAACTAATTGTTATTATTATGTGATGGCATGAAGTACATACATATAAACCATTAGATATTATATGGAAGATGATATAATTAGAAATAAATTAGTAAGTAAAATAACTGAACTGTAAACAGTACAGTATGAATAAAATTGAACTTACGTTTGGGAAAATTGTCATTTCTGTCATTTTTATAAATTTTCAGTTTAGTTGTACCTTATAAGAGTTATGTATAATAAATAATTTTTTCTGTTTTTAACTATAAAATATAACGTAAAATAACCTCTGTCAAACTTATTGACAAATCATGGATATGGTTATAAACAACGGCAAATGTTATTTGGAATACTTGATATTTTCCTTCATACTGCAAGCCGGTGTCGCCCTCGGTGGCCTAGTGGTTAGTGTACTTGCACTTGCCAGCGGAAAGGTACGATTCGCCGTCGCCGGTTCGCCGTCGACCCGAATCGCCATTGAGCCGCTTCGCCGTCGACCCGATTCGCCGTCGCAAGTCAGTAAATATTATTATTAGAGCCCGGAAATTCACAAAAAATTTCTAAAAAGGCAGACATTTAGGCATTGTAAAAATACTAACAACAAAACTGAAATATTACAGTAAAGTAAGATATGAATAATTATAATTCATACATTTATCTCGAAAAGCTGTAAGTGCTTAAATAATAAAGATATTATCTGTAAAATAGAATTTTAATGACAACAGTTGAACAAATAATATCTTAATACTTCACCCATTTAAAATGTTATTTATTAATCCTTTCTAAGAAGATTAGATAAGATGCAAATTACTGGACATTTCTATGCATTTTCCTAACTACCAGCCCCTTTTTGTAATGTAAATACAAACAATTTCGGTAGGGCCTTTTAGTATCTACAGACTTTTCGTGACAGTAAGAAGTTTTAATAATGGACGCAACAATTTTGTCAAAATAGGGAAAAAAAATTTGCTGTAAGTGATTTTGTTTATGTGTTTGATACATTTAGTAAAAGTGATATTGGTGTTAAATTTTGGAGATGCGATTGAAGACAGATGTGCATGGCAAGAATTCATACTAGAAATGGTGAGATTATTAAGGAAGTCAACCAACATTCTCACGATTCCTCGGCGGTTAATGTGGAAGTTGCACAAGTAGTAACGAAAGTGAAGAAACGTGCTGCAGAAACAACTGAAGGCACAATCCAGGTAATTTAAAATATTATTATTTCACAATCACTGTTATTTTTATAGTATAGGACAATCTGGGCAAGAGCATGTTTTATATTTTATTTTTTGTTGTAGGAAATCAACGCATGTATTACAAATACAACACATGCTGCTCAAGGTAGACTTCCAAATAATTGCGCCTTAAGAAAAATAGTTAGACGCGATTCAAGCTGCACCCCAAATCCTGTGAATCTTGACCAATCAATGTTACCAGAGGCTTATAGAATTTACTACGTGCAACCTGTAATGGAAGAGAATTTGCTGTTGGCAGATAGCGAACCAGGAGCCAACAGGATTTTAATATTTGGAAAGCAAAGTTGGCTTCAACGCTGATGGGACATTTTCAATAGCACCATCATTATTTTCCCAAGTGTACACTATAATGGCTACTAAAAATAATGGCGTACATCCAATATTTTATGCCCTTCTACCGAACAAACAACGAGCCACGTACAAGCGAATGTTCGAATTGATTAAATGTTTAATTCCAAATTTACAACCAGTAGCAATCCACTGAAATTTTGAACAAGCAGCAAACATTAACGGATGTTCTTTCATTTAGCCCAAAATATGAGGAAGCATTTGGGTGCAAGGGGACTTTTTAGGGAATACAATAACGATCCACGATTTACCCTGAGCGCCAAAATGGTAACGTCTTTGGTGTGTCTGCTCACTGCAAACTTGGACGAACCTATTGATGTTCTCGTCAATGATTTACCTGCAGAGCTGCAACCACTCATCGATTGGTTTGAAGACAACTATGAAGAGGTATAGGTATACAAAATTTTTTACGGTTTTCAATATATGTATATACTGTACTACTTGTATTAATCATTTAAAGACGAGGAAATGGTAGACGTCCACCCCTTTTTCCTCATGAAATGTGGAACATTCATCAAAGAACATTCAAGGGACAAGACCGAACAAATAACCATGCGGTGGCCGCACATAGAAGACTTCAGTTGGAATTGGGAATGGATCACCCAGCAAACTGGAAATTTGTCGAGGGGTTACGGAAAGTGCATAAAAGACGGGATACTTGTTAGCAACAACTTGCTGCTAGTAATCCTCCACCATCAAAATTAAAAAAAAATGTAGGGATGCAGACGAGCGTATTTTATAGCTAGTTCAGAATTTTGATGATAACACCGATATTTTAAAATATCTTAGGGGCTTAGCACATCATTATGAAATGTAAATAACATTATATTATATTAAATATAATAAATATTATGTTGAATTAATGACAAATGATTTTTCCTATTAAACTTAACTTAAAACCTTAAAATGTTCCGACGGCGAACCGGCCTGACGGCGAATTTGTCGACGGCGAACCGGGCCGACGCCGACGGCGAAACGGCGACGGCCAATCTGCGACGGCGAACCGTACCAGACCCCAAGTCGGAGGCGCTAGTGCGGCCTAAACTGATACTAGGTTCTACCACGACTATACGAACTAATTAATGAACTGAAACAAAAGAACAAAATTTCATGTTTAATATAACAAGCCATGCAAATTATTTGAGACGATATATACAAACATTTTGATACCTAAATTTCACGTTCCTTTATATTGTATGCCAAGACCACGAGAATTGGAATTAAAGGCATTCCTTGAATTACTCGATTACATTCATACGGAAAATATAAAATAACTGTTTTATTGTTTATTTACTTTAACGACTTAAAACAGTAGCTTTTATATAGGCTGCCTGTACTTTTTGATGATTCGGACCTGAATTTTGGGTATCAGAAAATACTTGTATCTTGTACAAGAGTAATGCTGCTTCGCATGATAAAAATGATGCATTTTCGTGGTATTCAGGCCTATACTTAAGTATTATGTAAATAGCAATTACGTTAATAAATACATGAATATATTATTACTACTCATTGATATCAGTTATCCACGTGATATGTGTCTCAACTTGTTTAAATGTTATTATCGACTGCAATACAATGTAAACAACATATTTGTATTTATGTACCACTTTGATACACTCATATTTGCTTCCATATTTTCGTAGTATATCAGAGAAATTTGAAAATGTTATAAACAAACCAAGTAAATCTGATTTTTAGAACAGGGAATTGATTGACGTATTCAACGCTAAGGGCAATACTAACGCTTTATTGAAATCAGGCGTTTACAAATTAAAATCTGCACAATCAATGATGTTAAGGGGTGTTATCGTTGTTGTTTCATTGAGCGAGATCTACAATGTGATTTCCTATGCATATTTTGCAATCAAGCCATATTTGACCCATTGTACACCCTAAATACGAATTTTACCTATCTAAGGTAGTTTTAACCCCAGTAGTGATTTTTAACGTGTCACATATCAGTGACACGGGACCTATGGCTTTATATAGTTCCTATCCGACTAAAAGGCCCACTTAAAGATTTTTGCAATACGTAGAAACTGAACAAAAATAAAACTACGGCAAGTACGTGCTGAAATACTACCATATATGAACGTCCTACAAGGCAATAAAAATTTTACATGTCTGTGTTTATCGAATGTATTGCAAATTTATAGACACTTCCATCTTCAATGAGTGAACGAATTGAATTTTTAAATTCGTCGTTGTTAGAAACCTTGGCATAGCAAATGAAGTCTGTCCAAGACATCAACATAGAATCTGTTGTTCGATTACTAATAATTTATAAATTGTTTATTATTTCAGGCCACGTGTGCCTTACAGATTTTATATGACGTATTTTGGGCAGTAATACATTCGAGAGTATTTTGGTTCTACATTCTAAACTCAGGTAGAATCGAACGGGCATAATCGAAACTTTTCATAATGTGTTTTGGAAAATCCGCCACACTAGTATTAAGAGTCGACGTCTAATCTGAATAAAAAACCAACAATAATACTATTTTAGTATATGTAAGTGTTCGTTCATTAACATAGCCTTTGTTAATTGAAAAATGTTTCGTGTAGTGTTATTAATGCAAAATATAAATTGAGCCTCAGAGGTTGATGTGATATTTAGGGACGCTGTCAGATTATTACCCTTATATTTACTGACTGCCAAATGTAGTAATATCTACGCTGTGAAGCTTTTTACGACCGCATTTATTACACCTGTAAACTGCATGCATTATGCTTACTACCGCATCTTAACCAAGTAGCAACGATGACAGCAGACAATTAAACAGAATTACTTTGAGCTTAACGCTACATTTTCTGTGTTAAGCGCCTATATTGTTCAGTTTGCCCCTAAAATAAAAAAATTACAGCAAATACTTCAGTTTCGAATTGGGAATTGAAATTATTAGAAATTCCGCATCTAACACTGTCATGCAGGGTGGTAAAAGCAAATAAGTATGTGGTCTGACTGCTCAAAAAAAATGTAATAATGTAATAAATAGTATTATTGAGAGTACTTAAAAAAGTCCACAAACATAATTAATTTTAGACTGCAACGCCGTTGTTAGCGCGGAGCAAGAATACATGCAGTTTCGCCGATTCTTATAGTAACGAACTATAACTGAATATACAGGGTGAGTCTGTCAAGACAAATAGCTTTATATCTCGGTTATTTAAAGTACATAAAAATTACTTCTAAACAGATTACAATAGGCAGTACTTATAAAATGTTTATTTTTATCTTCCTATGCTACAATTTTTAGCTTATTAAAAAAATTAAAATTATTATTGTCGATTATTGCTTGGAAGATTGTTCTCTATAACTTGCCAATTAGTACGGTATTAACCTAAAATTGAACATGAAACAGAAGTACATCTAGTTGATATTATTTACCAGGAAAACAGAATCCGCATTTAATTTTAACGAAGTAGTTTGTGTCGTCTGTTATCGATTACAGTCCTTAAAACATTAATTTGTTTATCTTAAATTAATTTTCTTAATAATTATTAACGAGATTTGAGAACTACCGTTATCATATGTAATAATGACATAACGCAGCAAGAATTTAACTACAGATGTTTACAGTGCCGGTCTCGAACTCATCAAACCCTCAGTTACTGGACGGGGCGATATTTTTTAAACGTTTCTTATATTCAAGTATAGTTTGTTGTCAATGTTCGCAGTTATAAATTCTAAATAACCTACTGCATACAGATAACGACTGAAAAATAACAGCAAAATGTAAAGAGAGCTACGAGGGCAGCCTTCTAAGTTTTTACAAACGACCACTCGGTGGTGCTATTAAGATGTGTCATTACTATTTTCGTAAAATTTGACATTTGTTACTGCGAAAACATGGCAGCTTAGAAATTGACCGAGTAATTTGTTTACAGTGGGCGTTTAAAAAAAGCAATTTTGTAAAAAGAATGGAAATTTCACCTGAAGGTTTTCGTTGTATGATTTTTTACGATTTTAGTAAAGGTCTAACTCAATAACAATGCATAGAATCGCTTCGTTCAACTTTTGGCAATGAAGCTCCATCAGAAAAGACTGTTTAGAATTGGTTTGCACAATTTCGTCGTGGTCGTACGTCCGCCAGTGATGAATTTCGTGAACGTCGACCGAAATCGGTTGCTATTCCAAAAAACATCGCACATGCTGTGTGCAACATGATTGAAGAAGATCGGCATGTAACTTATAGTGAGATAGAGACATCATTAGACATATCGAAGACTGCAGTACATTCGATTTTGCATAAATATTTAGTTGCGAAAAAGTTCTGTTTCCGACGGATTCCGCATAATTTGACCGAAGCTCAAAAAAAGGTTTGTGTTAATTGGTGTAAGGGAATGCTCAAAAAGTTTGACCGAAAATCTGCAAAATCCGTATACAACATCGTAACAGGTGACAATATTGGATATATTCGTATGAACCGGAAACTAAGCAACAATCCACTGTTTGGGTGTTCCAAGATGAATCGAATCCCACAAAAGTTGCTCGTTCACGGAGCACTTCCAAGCGAATGATCGCTTGTTTCTTCGGTTGTACCGCACATGTCTCAACCATACCTTTAGAGGATCGAAGAACAGCTAACACTGAAAGGTATACAACCATTTGTTTGCCAGGAGACATCGACGAAATCAGGAAAAACAACCGAAAACGTCGCATCATTCTTCATCATGATAATGCCAGTACACAGCGATTTTCATCATCTCAAGAAGCTGTTGAAGCCTTCAAAATTCATGTTTTTGAGATACCAATTTCAGAGTGGCAAACATGTTTGGAGAATTAGTTGAACGCATGCACAAGTGAATATTTTTACAAGCAACGAAACAGCTTGTGCCAATAAAAATTTTTCTTTCCTAGTTTTTGTAAAAACTTAAAATGCTGCCCTCGTATTTCACAAAGAATATGACAGTGACATAACAGTTCAGAAGAAGAACTGGTGTGTAGTACATTACAAAATAATTTTAATTAACAGACAACTTCACACTGTCAAATTTTCGAACACCCATTATACTGGATAGTGATTGAAAAGTAATCCTACAACGCTGGCCTCGGTAGTTAGTGGTTAGCGTACTTGCCTGTAAATCGAAGCGACGCGGGTTCAAATTAGGCCGGCGTCGGTGAGATGTTTCAAGCGGGGAAAAATCTGAAAGTGCGCCTTCTGCCGAAGAAGAAGTGAAGCTATAATTGACGTGCCACTGGTATAGACACAAAGCATAGCCAGTGTATAGAATAGGCCAATAATGACTGCATTCCATAGAGATGCTTGGAAAACCGCGTCCTAAATCTCGCTCAATCAAAACAAAAAACAAAAACAACTAAATCCTACCAGAGATGATTATTCATTACATTTATTATTATAAAGGGCTTGAGGTTCTGTTTATTGCTCTATTGACCAACCTAAGATTGCCTAAGCGGAGCTTTTTTGGATTATATAACTGCAGTGATGCATTCTTAATACATATTGTTGATAGGGTTAAAGAATTTTTACTAATTTGTATAAACTCGTTCCCACGATTTTGTTGTTAATGATGCAGACGATTAGAATCCACGCGTTCGTTCACTCGTTCGTCGGGTTACTGCAAAAACCGTTTAAGTCACAAATATGACTTTTAGAAAAAAAGTGAAATCAAGTTTGGAATAGGTAGCAAAAATCATAGAAGAAATTAAGATTTTAATTAACAAAAGAAATTGTAAAATCGAAATTAAGTGAATACAATGCTATAATAATATTTCAAAAAATAAACCAAAATTCTAAGTAATTTCAAAAAAAGATAAAAAAAATGGACTTAACCGTCTTTGGCTGCCACAATATAATCTTTTTACACACTAGTTACTTCATCATCTGGCAGTAACCTGTTGTTACCTTCTATTTCGGATTCGTCCGAATCATCATAGTCAGTATCTTCTGCTGCAGGTTCTGGAACAGCATCTTTGGCTGTTTTTGCAGAAAGTAAAGATAGGTACCATTTGTGAAATTCGACTGGTATAGTTTCTTGTTTACACAAAGTTAGTAAATTTTGCTTCTTTAAAACACTCATTGGTCTGAGTTTCGTGTAAGCGTTTGTTAACTGTAACGAATTTAGGTTTACGGGACGTCCTTTACCAAAAATATTAATTTCTTTATATAGTCCGAGATATGATCATACCTGTATTCCAGTTTACCTGGTTTGATTTTCTGGTATCTGAAGCATTTTATTTTCGACCAATTTACCTTTTCCCCTTCTGTATTTTTGTTTTTGTTCTTTAGAATAAGTTTTGCTAGTTTGCCAAGGTCTTTGATATCAGAGTATTTTAGTTCGCGTACATTGTAGGGTACGCTCTTTTTGTTTCGCACCCGTTTAGATCTAGCCAAGCGAAAGATGTTTAGCCAGTCTTGAATAGTATAAATTGGAATGTATTTTTTTGAGATTCTATAGCACTGTGCATAGAATCTACTTCCATATAACTATGGCCGCTCTCTAAAAATTTATGTTCAATTACATTCAGGTGACTATTTTGAACTAGGTACAAGAAAAGACTTGAAACA
>JABXWE010060117.1:0-16029 GCA_014611495.1 Limonius californicus
TTCCTTTCCGCTTTCACGTACAAGATTCCCTACAATAACAGAGGTAAGAGACTTGTTGGTCTTTAGGGTATTGCTTCTATCGGTGGTTTTCCTGGTTTAAACGTCAATGATATATTGGCAAACTTAAGCTATGTTGGCCAATGGTTTAGTCTTAGTGTAGAACCAAATAATTGTTCTATAAATAATATACCCTGCCTTGGCAAATCCGAAAGTACTTTGCCCGTAATCAAGTTGTATCCAGGGGTTTTGTTTTTATTATGGGTTTTATTTCTTTTTTCATCTCATTTGTGTTAACATTTCTAATTGGCAGTGATAGTTGTAAAGGTGTATGAAGGAACAGCCGATCCGGATGCAACACGAGTAGAACTATTTAAACGTGTAAATGAAGATGGTATGGAAATACTAACAAAATTATATCAGGATTTATAACAATGGGATAATATCTAAGGACGGCTGGAAATCAACTTTTGTGGTCTTTTCGAAAAACACCAATGCAGAGATGTACAGCGAATACCGCACTATCAGTCTTATAGTCTATGTTTTGAAAATATTTCTAAAAATAGTTCATATAAGAATTTTTGAAAACATGCGAAGATTAGTGGGAAATACGCAGTTCAGATTTCAGCAACGTATTGTTGAACGCGAGAAGCACTATTTTGCATGCAAGTACTATTACAGAGAACATTAACTGCTACAATTATGCTTGCTTTATTGGTTGTCACAAAGCCGTTAATTAAGTAAAGCATCAAAAATTTATAAAAATTCAAGAAAAAACTAGTTTTGACGATAACGAGGTTGAATAATCACCAATTTGCTAAATAACTTCAGTCTAGCCAGCAAGAAATATGGACATCACTAAATTACAACTACCAAGGGTGCTAGTTTCTTTTAGGTACTAAGAAATTACATATAAAGTAAATATTAGGAAATAATATAATTAATTACAACCTTACCACATAATTGACCTTGTTCCGCAATATTCAGATATATTATTATTGCAAGAACAGCAATATACGCCCTCATCATGAGAAAGGTATCGCCGTATCCGTAACTGAAGTAGATAAACACCAAATGGTAATAGCTGACTATTAGATTTGCTGATGCTACTAACAACCATATAATAAAGGAGGGATGGATATAATTTCTCAACTGCTGGTAGTTGATGATCAAGCTGGTGTACAACAATTTTAGTCGTTTAAGATCTTCTTCGATTGGACATTTATTTGAAATTCTACATGCGGTCTCTATCCCAATGGATGATTGCGTTTCAGACCACGTATTGTTTCGATTGTGCAAAGAAGTTTTAACACGATGGAAACACTTTCTAAAAATTGTTTTGTAGAAACAGCTTGTTAATATCCACTGAAAAAATGTTACACCATGAATGTAGTTGTTCATGACCAATACAATCATTCTGCCTATAAATGAAATCCAATTTCCTCCAGAAGCATAAAAATAGGAGTAAACTGCAGTGTACATTAAGATAATTACGCAAGCTATAATGGTAATACTCATCCCAGCATACATATTCATTCTGAAAAGTTTTAAAGTTTTATGGCTTATTATAGTTTGTAATCCATAGGATTGGCGATTTGCAATAATCGCCGTGAGTCCATTCATCTCCAACAGCTTTTCTTTGTATTTTATAATCCCTGGAACGGCGAGACTCAAGGAAGCTGTATTTAATAGAAATTCTGATATTTGCAACAATCTATTTCTTCTGTTATCATTACTAGTATCATAATAAAATAATACTATATCGTAAAGGCTGAACCCAGTGCTGACTACAATGGGTACACAAAATAGGGTTGAAATGAACAAGAACTTTGAAGAGCTTGCAAATATTGGGGAAGGCGGGGGAGTTTTTGTATGCGGACAATTAGCTGATGCTACGGAACATCCACATATCGATCCCAATAACAGCAATGGTCGAAATATACAAACTACGCAGTCAGTACATTCTTTGGCAGGTTGCACTTTAGTTTTGACTCGGTTATTCATCTTAGTAGATAACAAAGGATAAGTTTAATGTACGAAACGCAATTACATAGTGATGGGAGTTTTGGACTAGTTTTCCACATAATATTGTTGTAATTATTATTGTATATGGTTAATGGCTCAATATGAATTTTGCAATGAGAAAGCATTAGACTAATATCAATTAAGTAAATTTATGTAGAGTATAGTGGTAAGCAATGACGAATTTTCATGTACGTAAAAGAGCATGTAGGAGTTTCTGACAAGGCAATCAATATCGTCTAGGACACTTTACTTACGATTGTATCCGCAGTTTCACAACATCAATATAATTTTATAAATATTTAACTGTTTGGTTCGATATTGAATGAAAGTAGTGTTGTCAAAAACATTATTTTTAAACACATTTTTAACTAGAATCTTATAGTCAAAGCTGCAAAACATACAAGCAGACGAGATTATTCCTAGAATCAGATATATATCTTGAAGGTCCTATTGTATCATCTTTTTTTCCATTCCAAGTGTTATGCCAGTTATTCTGTTCTGGTCGTGATATGCGCCAAGATTTTCCTCAATATTTTTTGCCCGTCTGTCGGTATATTCTTGCTACTAGCGGTAATTTGTCTTCTAACAGTTTTGATGGATGGCCACCATTTACTTTTCATTTGCACGATTTTCTCATTTAGATTACGTATTATGGGTTCTGCCCTTATTTAGTGGTTTCCTAACAGATTTAACGGTCTGCAATTTTCTGAGGCCCTTATGAATTTTTTTACTGGTTTTTTGTACTGTGAAAGATGTATCTACAGGTCGAACTAAAACATCGTTTCAGAGTATATTTAAAATTTGTACAATTGGATAGGAAACGATCACTCATAGAATTGGATTTGGGAACATTGAATATTTATACGGTTGTTTTACGACAGAAGGTAATGACAGATCACCGAGGTACTGCTGACAACAGCACTTCCCGCGCTCCGGACCTCATGTTAAACAGTAGGCCGCTATGTTCCTGGACATTACACACACCACGGTAATAGGAGCGGTCACCACGCTCTCTCAATAGCCAAAGAAATATAGGGAGAATATTTCAAATTATTATATGGGACTCACATTTGCCCAAAATGTTTCTCTCGATTGCCCTCTTGTGGTACTCAACTACATTTTGTCGAGAAGTATTGTTAAAAGAATGTATGAAGGAATCGAAGCGATTTCCACATTTAAATACCAAACATCTAGACAAAAAAGGAAAGCTAGTAGAAATAACAAGTTTAGGTAAAAACCCTACACGTCAGTCACATCTGGCATTCTTACAGGAAAGTACAACTGACAAATGGGGTGTATGCGAAATAGAGAAATATTTAAGTGGCTGTATTTATATCAATCAGTATATTTGCGGTATTTCTGTACCGGTATAGTGTAAATATACCGGCATTTACCATATTACGTTGAAACCTATGTTTGAAAAAGTGACACATGGTGTTCTTTCATTAAGCGCCTCAATTTTGGACCAAAAGAATTCAATAACACCCCGAGCTTGCGGATAAAGCTATTAACTGTTTGGTTCCATTTCCATCCAGAGCCCAGATTTAGAAAGCTAAGTTTCTGAAATACAGGCACATAAATCGTATTAATGTTTTTCCTTAGCAGCTTGTCTCTATGTTTACAGTTATTTATGTTTAGGTTCTTGTATTTATTGATAATTTTAATATTTTAACTTTGATTTATTTTGGTTTACTTTGTGAAAGGCAGAAATATATGTCTTGAAAAGAAGAAGAAGAAAAGGCATTTTGTTTTATTTTGGAAAACCTCCCACGATAGGGTTAGGGGGAACCCTATATCGCGACCTACCAGGAGTCGCGAACAACACTTTGTCTTTGCGTTTCAAATGAAACATTTAGAATTCTAACATTATCTGATCCTTAACGCACCACAACATTAGACTGATTATAGCACATTATTGAACGATAAAACTGTTTAACACACAATCCTCAGATAGAATACATACTTTCAGTTTGATAAAAACCTAAATTACAACACTTACCGCAGTCTCCATGTTTGCTAAACTAATGCCTCTGCTATTCTGACTAAATTAATTGAATTTCTAGGAGTTCTCCGATTTGAATATTTAACCAGTGTTGTGTTGCGACAATTTACAAACTAGGGGCTCTTCTAAGCTTGCCCATAACGAAATTTGTACGTAGTGTTAGTGTTGAATTAATATAGTTCTGCCATGATCTGTTAATATTGTGTAAACTAAGGTTATTCCCAAATCTACATAAAAGCATACTATTCCTACAGACTATTCTAAAATTCCGCAATGTACGATAATATTGGTATTTACCAAAGTGATTGTGTACGCAATTAATGAAAATATTATCAGAACAATTTAGGCGATGCAACGCAATCGCAATTGATATAGGCCATCCTTTTCTACGAAGTTCCAATTTTTTACAACCACTGCCCAACTTGCGAAGACCTCTTTTGCAATCTTAGTTTGTAATACCACTGTAACTATATTAACGGTTGATCGTGGAGCAAAAAACAGATTTGTTGATTTCATTGCTAATACCGCAAGATCAAAGCCATTACTGTAGGCTACTGCAGTCGAATATGCGTACCAAGCACTTGCACTTGCTAAAACCGACCCCAGTGAAATAGAAGTGCAGAAGTAGAGGTTCAAAGAACTCATGTTTATTATGTTTTTCGTGTTAGTATGCGAGTAGTTCATTTTTAAGCACGGCAATCCCAACCATACCGTCATGTTCAACATTAGACCAAGCGCACATGGCAAACAGTTTGCCGATACTTTCTTCTTGCTCAACATTGCAAAGATTTGAAATATCATGATACGTATTAACTTGTCGATTGCGCTTTAACGTAGCCGCAGCGAAATGCAACGTTTGTTATCCTAATGAATGTTAGCGGAACACACAGACTAGATAACTACACAAACCCTAATTGAGGCAGGGCAACAGGGAAATCTGATAACGTTGGACTAATTACCATTTTTTCTACTACTATGAGTTGAAAAGCAACTTTCGTTGGGAAGGGCGATCATATAGCGCTTACCTACCGTTTCTGGTGTGGTTTCCAAGGAACCAATTATTAACAGGATATTAACGTAATTTAACCATCTTGAGCTAATTCCTAAGTGGACTTGTAGTAGAGCTAATCATTGTCACGTAAAACTCTTTAGACGCGTTGTGTAGAAACAATTTTCTGACTGGGCAAGGGAATTGCTATTGACAATGCCATACTCTGTGCGTCATTTCTACAATTTTTTATTTATTATCCAGACCGTCGATTTTTTAAGAAGAATTTAATCGTTAATATTGTATCATAACTTTTGTAGCAATTACCGCTTATTCTCTCCAGACTAATTAAACATTTAAATGAAGATGGTATGGAAATACTAACAAAATTATATCAGGATTTATAACAATGGGATAATACCTAAGGACGGCTGGAAGTCAACTTTTCTGGCCTTTTCGAAAAACGCCAATGCAGAGATGTACAGCGAATACCGCACTATCAATCTTAGTCTATGTCTTAAAAATATTTCTAAAAAGAGTTCATATTAGAATCTTTAAAAACATGCGAAAATTAGTGGGAAATGCGCAGTTAAGATTTCAGCAAGGTGTTGTTGAACTCAAGAAGCACTACTTTGCATGCAAGTACTATTACAGAGAACGTTGACTGCTACAATTATGCTTGCTTTATTGGTTGTCGCAAAGCCGTTGATTAAGTAAAGCATCAAAAATTTATAAAAATTTTGGAAAAAAACAGTTTTGACGATAACGAGGTTGAATAATCACCAATTTGCTAAATGACTTCAATCTAGCCACAAGAAATATGGACTATCACTAAATTACAACTACCAAGGAATTAAGAAATTACATATAAAGTAAATATTAGGAAATAATATTATTACAACCTTACCACACAATTAACTTGTTCCGCAATATTCAGATATATTATTATTGCAAGAACACCAATATAGGCCCTCATCATGAGAAAGGTATCGCCGTATCCGTAACTGAAGTAGATAAACACCAAATGGTAATAGCTGACTATTAGATTTGCTGACGCTACTAACAACCATATAATAAAGGAGAGATGGATATAATTTCTAAACTGCTGGTAGTTGATGATCAAGCTGGTGTACAACAATTGTAGTCGTTTAAGATCTTCTTCGATTGGACATGTATCTGAAATTCTACAAGCAGTCTCTATCCCATTGGATGATTGCGTTTCGGACCACGTATTGTTTCGATTGTGCAAAGAAGTTTTAACACAATGGAAACACTTTCTAAATATTGCTCTGTAAAAACAGCTTGTTAATATCCACTGAAAAAATGTTACACTATGAACGTAGTTGTTCATGACCAATACAATCATTCTGCCTATAAATGAAATCCAAGTTCCTTCAGCAGCATAAAAATAGGAGTCAACTTCAGTGTACATTAAGGTAATTACGCAAGCTATAATGGCAATACTCATCACAGCATACATATTCATTCTCAAAAGTTTTAACGTTTTATTGCTTGTTATAGTTTGTAATCCATAGGATTGGCGATTTGCAATAATCGTGGTGAGTCCATTCATCTCCAACAGCTTTTCTTTGTATTTCATAATCCCTGGAACGGAGAGACTCAAGGAAGCTGTATTTAATAGAAATTCTGATATTTGCAACAACATATTCCTTCTGTTATTAATATTAGTATCATAATTAAACAATACTATATCGTAAAGGCTGAACGCAGTGCTGACTATAATGGGTATACAAAATAGGGTTGAAATGAACAAGAACTTTGGAGAGCTTGCAAATATTGGGAAAGGTGAGGGAGTTTTTGTATGCGGACAATTAGCTGTTGCTACAGAACATCCACATATCGATCCCAATAACAGCAATGGTCGAAATATACAAACTACGCAGTCAGCACATTCCTCAGCAGGTTGCACTTTAGTTTTGACTCGGTTATTCATCTTAGTAGGTAACAAAGGATAAGTTTAATGTACGAAACGCAATTACATAGTGATGGGAGTTTTGGACTGGTTTTCCACATAATATTGATGTAATTATTATTGTATATGGTTAATGGCTCAATATGAATTTGGCAATGAGAAAGCATTAGAATAATATCAATTAAGTAAATTCATATAAAGTATAGTAGTAAGCAATCACAAATTTTCATGTACGTAAAAGCACCTGCAAAAGGTTATCACAAGGCAATCAATATCGTCTAGGTATCTTCACTTACTATTCTATTCGCAGTTTCACAAAATAAATATAATTTTGTAAATATTTAATTGTTTGTTTCGATATTGAATGAAAGTGGTGTTGTCAAGAACGTTATTGTTAAACACATTTTTAATACAATCTTGAAGTAAAAGAGATTATACTTAGAAACAGTTAAATATTGCCAAGGTCCTATTGTTTCTTCCTTTTCTCCATTCCAAGTGTGACGCCAGTTATTCTGTTCTGGTTCTGATATTCGCCAAGATTTTCCTCCATCTTTTTTGCCAGTCAGTCAGTATATTCTTGCTTCTAGTGGTAATCTGTGTTCTAACACTGTTGATGGATGGCCTCCATTTACTTTTCATTTAAACGATTTTCTCATTTAGCTTACGTATCATGGGTTCTGCCCCTATTTAGTGGCTTCGCAACATATCCAACCGTCTGCAGTTTTCTGTGGCCTTTATGAATTTTATATCGCTAGTTTTTTGTACTGTGAAAAATGTATCTTCAGGTCGAACAGGAGAGCATCCTTTCAGAGTATATTTACAATTTACAAACTTGGATAGGAAACGATCACTCGTAGGTTTGGATATGGGAACACTGAATATTTATACGGTCGTTTCACGTAAGACGGTAATTACAAATCACCGAGGCACTGCTGTCAACTACACTTCCCGCGCTCCAGACCTCGTGTTAAACAGTACGGCGCTATGTTTCTGGACATTACACAAACCACGGTAATAGTAGAGAAGGTCACCACGCTCTCTCAATAGCCAAAGAAATATAGGGAGAATATTTCATATTATTATATGGGAATCACATTTGCCCAAGATTTTTCTCTTGATTTCCCTCTTGTGGTACTCAACTACATTTTGTCGAGAAGTATTGTTACAAGAATGTATAAAGGAATCGTAGCTATTTCGACATTTAAATATCAAACGTCTAGACAAAAAACGAAAACCTGGAGAAATTGCAAGTTTCTGTAAAAACCCCACATGTCAGTGACATCTGGCATTAGCAATGGCAATAGCTGTTTTAAAGTGTAGAGCGTAGATTGTTACAGTGGCGCTTCACCATTACCACGTGCAGTCGAAATACTTGTCCTGCCCCTGCAGAACCCTCGTTAAGCTCGTTAAGCGCAGGCATAAAAGATATATTGTTATGCCTTGTATACACCAAGAAAATAATAAAATTAATGCTTTATAGATCTGGGTTATATAGCAGCATACAATACCAAACCTTTCAATATGTATTTCGCTGAAATTAAATTATAGAGAAATGGTGAAAAAGGCGATAAGAAATCGGAGCAGCAAAACTGGCGTTAGAGTGGAATGAATGGAGCATCAGACGAATGCTATGATATTTATTATTCCTTCTTATGGCAGCTTCTCATTGTGGAGGTTGCTGATCAACATAGCTTTTTTGATTTTTGATGTTGCTTAACGATATAACTCCTCTGAAGATAGGCTGAACCAGTCTGTTAGCTTCTTCAGGCATGATATTCTGCGGCGTCCAACTCTTCGTTTGCCCCGTGTCTCTCCTTAAATTATTATTTGCAGCAGACCGTACTTCTTTCCCAGTATTATATGACCTAAGTACTATAGTTTACTTGTCTTAATTATATATAGGAGTTTTAAATCTTTATTCATACGTTGCTTAGCGGAGCATTGTAGACGCCTGTGAAACGGTATTCGTAGTCCAGCACAATCCGCGCTGGTCAGTACTTGGTTAGGTGAACCAATACAGTGGCATGTACAACCGGTTGTGCTTCGGAGGATACATAAAACTGTCGGTCCCGGTTGTCATACCAACAGCTTTTGGCAATCGTAAACCATGTAGTGGAAATTCTCTTCTCCGTTCGACGGGTTAGACTAGCCTCCTACCCGGCATACGTGCAAAGACGGCTCATAGAATCTACTCCATTGTAGGTAGTTAACAAGCCATTGGCCTATACGTAGAAGAAGAAGAAGAAGTTTCATACCTTGCAGAGTCAAGATTTATATGTAATTTATGTACCTTAAAAAATCCGGAATGCGAATTTATTTCAGTCCGCTATTGTAGGTATTTTGTTTTGTTTCAATAGCTGAATATGCTGCAGCCAACCCAGCTATGATCACAAAATTTACTTGTCAATATGCAAATAAAAGAAAACAGTCTCTGCTTTTTAAATGAGATATTTAGAATTGTAACATTATCTGATCTTCAACGCATACCAACATTAAACTGGTAAAAGTACATTATTTAACGAACAAACGGTTTAACACACAATCCTCAGACAGAATACGTATTTTCAGTTTGATAAAAACTTTAGAAACTTAAAATACAAAACTTACGACATTCTCCATGTTTGCTAAGTTATACAGCTGATATATTAAGTACGGAGATGAAACAACTATCAGTAAGTTGGATTAAATGATCTGAGACGACAGAAAGATAGCCTTTTCATTGATGCAAGATATTCCAGTGGCTGCTACAGCAAATCCGGTCGTGATTGCTGTATTTATTGCGGTAAGATTCCAAACAATTTGCCCAGGATCGATAACACTATTCCAATATTTTCGACTTGAAACGAAAGCAGAATGCAGTCTTCTTGTCGAAATAAACGCAATTAATAATAGATATTATCAGAACAATGTAGGCGATGCAACGCTAACGCAAACGATATAGGCCATCCTTTTCCAGGAGGTTCCAATTTATTACAACCACTGGCCAACTTATAAAGACCTCTTTTGCAAACTTAGTTTGTAATACCAATGCGACTATATTAACGGTCTCAAAAAGAATCCATTATGGAAGAAAATGTTTCCCGTACTTGGTCAGGAGCTGTCCTTTTCTATACACGATGTTATAGGAAATATTTTGTAACAATCTTAATTTTCAAACTAGGAAGTTGGCCTTAACAGGCAGACTATTATATACTTCTTCTTCATCTTCTTTTCTTCTGTAGGCAGATTGCCTGCCTTAAACCATCCATCCTTTTTCTTGATTTACCTACACTCGCTCTTCTCCTACGTTATTACCTTCTTGTGATTTTGAGCAGTCTGTGATTGTTCATTCTTGATATATTATCATCCCACTCTATTCTTCTATTTCTAATTTACTCGCTTATGGGAGTAGTGTTACATCCCTGCTGTATGTCTGCATTGATCATCCAACGTTTTCTTGATTTGTTGACTATTCTTCTAAGGATTTGGGTTCTGCCGCAAATGTGTTTGTGGTTTTTACCACACTTTTGTAAATCTTTGCCTTGGTTTCAATACCGAGATATTTATTTTCCCAAATTTAGCCTTTGACGGCGGAAACCGGGTTACAAGGTACCCACACTCTTCCTTTTTTTCACCGTTCTTGAAGATGAAAGGCTGATATAAAGATTTTTAAAATAAATTTTGTGAAAGAAATCGTTGGTATACTTGAGACAATCCGCTAGGGTCACTTGAGACCGGAAGGATGGCTTTCGGTGTAGTCAATGAAAACGAATATATACTAATGTGTGTAGTAGTGGTACTAAATTTGCATGTAAGACACGTGAACAGCTGTAAACAATAATGCAGATCCTGTATGGCATGTTCTGTATAATTTTAAATGGAAGACCTTCATGCCAGACCTTATCGAAAGCTTATTTCATATCTCGGAAAACAGAAGAACAGAATTCCTTTGTTTCGAATGCTTTATGGATTACTTCCATAACACGATGATATTACTGGCTGGTTGTGTTTGTGCGTAAATCCAAATTGATGGTTTGGTAACAGGTCGTTGCCTTAATTTCCTCTTTCATGTACACGTTTTCCAAAAATGTGCTTAATACAGGTAAGAGACTTGTTGGTCTATAGGGTATTGCTTCTATCGGTGGTTTTCCTAGTTTTAACGTCAATGATATATTGGCAAACTTAAGCCATGGTGGCCAATGGTTTAATCTTAGTATTGAACTAAATAATAGTTCTATAAATAATAAACCCTGCCTTGGCAATTCCGAAAGTACTTTGCCCGTAATCAAGTCGTAGCTAGAGGTTTTGTTTTTATTTAGGGTTTTTATTTCTTCTTTCATCTCATTTGTGTTAACATTACTAGTTGGCAGTGATAATTGTAAATTTGTATGAAGGCACAGCGGGTTCGGATGAAAAACAAGTAGAACTATTTAAATATTTAAATGAAGATGGTATAGAGATACTAACAAAATTATATCAGGATTTATGACATTGGAATAATATCTAAGGACTGCTTGAAATCAACTTCTGTGGCCTTTACAAAAATGTCAAAAACAAAATTTGCAGCGATTATAGCACTATCTGTCTAATGAGTCATGTTTTGAAAATATTTATAAAAACAGTTCATAGTAGAATATATAAAAAAATACGAAGATTAGTGGAAAAAGCGCTGTTCAAATTTTAACAAGGGGTAGGACCTCGAAAAGCACTATTTTGCGTGCAAGTACCATTTCAGAGAATGTCGTGACGCTAACTGCAACAATTATGCTTGCTGTATTGGTTGCCACAAAGCCTTTCCTCAAGTAAAGCATCAAACACCTATAGGAATTCTAGGAAAGACAAGTTTGGACGACCACGAGATTGAATAATCACCAACTAACTAATTCATTAGAAAGCGAAGAGTAACGCAAAGCTTCGTTTTGTCTCCAGTATTATTCAATCTTTCCTGCGAAGAGAATTTTTGAGATGTGTTGCAAGGTACAAATATTACAACATTAGTCAATGGAAGAAAAATAAATAATATACGATAAGCAGACGATAGAGTATTTTTTCCATATAATTTAGTAGACCTGCAAACACTGATAAATAACGTCAATCAAGCCAACAAGAAATATAGGTTATCATTAACTGACTACTACCAAGGTAACTAGTTCATATTACGTAGTAAGAAATTATATATGTATACGAGTATATAAATATAAGTAAATACAATTAAATAACATAATGACAACCTTACCACAACATTAACTTGTTGCGCAATATACAGATAAGTTATTATTCCAAGAACAGCACCATAGCCCCTTATCATCAGATAGGTATCACCATATCCGTAACTGTAGTAGATAAACACCAAGTGATAAAAGCAGACTATTAAATTTCCTGCCACTACTAACCACCATAGAAGAAAGGAGGGATGGATAAAATGGTTCAACTGTTGGTAGTTGATGAGCTGGTGTACAACGATTTTAATCGTTTAAGGTCTTCTTCGATTGGACTTTTATTTGAAATTCTACAAACTGCCCTTACCCCAATGGATGATTGCGTTTCAGACCACGTATTATTTCGGTTGTGCATGGAAGTTTTAGTACGATGGAAACACTTTCGAAAGAGTGTTTTGTAAAAACAGCTTGCTAACATCAACTGAAACATTGTTACACTAAGAACGTAGTTGCTCATACCCATTGCAATCATTCTGTCTATAAATGAAATCCAATTTCTTTTAGCAGCGTAAAAATAAGAGTAAACGACAGTGTACATTGAAATAATTATGCAATATACAGATACAACAATCGTCACAACATGCACGTTCCTTCTAAGTAGTTTTGATGCTTTATGGCTTATCATAGTTTGGCATCCGTAGGACGGGAGATGTTGAATAATCGTCGTGAGTCCATTTAACTCCAGTAGTTTTTCTTTGTATTTTATAATCCCGCGAATTGAGAAACCCAAAGAAGCTGCACTTAATAGAATTTCTGATATTTGCAGCAACATATTCCTTCTATTATTATTATTAGTATCATAATTAAATAATACTATATCGTAAAGGTTGAACGCTGTGCTGACTATAATGGGTATACAAAATAGGGCTGAAATAAACAAGAGCTTTGGGAGCTTCCAAATATTGGGGAAGGCGAGGGACTTTTTGTATGCGGACAACTAGCTGATGCAACAGAACATCCACATATCGATCCCATTAACAGCAATGGTCGAAATATACAAACTACGCAGTCAGTACATTTCTCAGCAGGTTGCACTTTGGTTTTGACTCGGTTATTCATCTTAGTAGATAACAAAGGATAAGTTTAATGTACGAAACGCAATTACATAGTGATGGGAGTTTTGGACTAGGTTTCCACATAATATTGTTGTAATTATTACTGCATATGGTTAATGGCGCAATATGAATTTGGCAATGAGAAAGCATTAGAGTAATATCAATGAAGTAAATTTATATAGAGTATAGTGATAAGCAATGACGAAATTTCATGAACGTAGAAGCACATGCAGAAGTTTATGACAAGGCAATCAATATCGTCTAGGTATCCTTACTTACGATTGTATCCGCAGTTTTACAAAATAAATATAACTTTGTAAATATTTAATTGTTTGGTTCGATATTGAATGAAAGTGATGTTGTCAAAAACATTATTGTTAACCACATTTTTAATACAATCTTGAAGTAAAAGTCAGTTAAATATTGTCAAGCTCCTATTGTTTCTTCTTTTTCTCCATTCCAAGCGTTACGGTAGTTATTCTGTTCTGGTGCTGATATTCGCCAAGATTTTCCTTCATCTTTTTTGCCAATCAGTGGGTATATTCTTGCTTCTAGTGGTAATTTGTCTTCTAACAGTTTTGATGGATGGCCACCATTTACTTTTCATTTGCACGATATTCTCATTTAGATTACTTATCATGGGTTCTGCCTTTATTTAGTGGTTTCGTAACATATACGTCTGCAATTTTCTGTGGCCCTTATGAATTTTATTTTACCAGTTTTTTGTACCTACTGTGAAAGATGTATCTACAGGTCGAACTAAAACACCCTTTCACAGTATATTTAAAATTTGCACAGTTAACGATCACTCGTAGGATTGAATATGGGAACATTGAATATTTATACGGTCGTTTGGCGTAAGAAGGTAATGACAAACCGTGGGGGTACTGCTGTCACTGCACTTCCCGCGCTCCGGAACTCGTACTAAACAGTAGACCGCTATGTTTCTGGACATTACACACACTACGGTAACAGGAGCGGTCACCACGCTCTGTTAATAGCCAAAGAAATCTAGAGAGAAATATTCAAATTATTTTAAATGCCTTATGCCAGTTCAATTATTTACTGCAACTTCGTGAAGATCTAAACGCCAACCAATGTAAACTCGGAATTTCCTTATTATTAAGTAAATATGTAATTGTAATGTTTACGAATTTCTTGAGTAGCTAAGTTCAGACAAGCAAACATAGGTTGACTAACATTTATGACTTCAAAATAACTAGGTAACTACTGTATGTGTATTGTATTTAATATTTTACTAAAAAATTGATATTATTCAAACCAGTGGTTTCCAAACATTTTTAAAGCTGTAATCCCTTTTGCCCAAAATTTTTCTCTCAACACACCTCTTGTGGTACTCAATTGCATTGAGAATCAGGGCCTAAACGATCAACTGGCGTCAACTATAATCAAGTAGCACAATTTATGTATTTTTTTTCTCCGTGTTTGCGGAAATTTCCACCATATTCGGTAGGGTGCTAGATGGCACTGGAATATTCTGGTAATTCTATTATACTTTATATAAGCAGCGAACCGAAATGAGATTAGTCTTCATTTCAAAATTGTGTGATGTACTGCTGATCGTGTATTGAGTGCAATAAATCGATGAGTTATATTTAACATTATGGACGAGCTATACTCGCTTTGTTGAAAATGGATACATTTCTAAAACGGACACTAAAACTTTTCTCGTCTGACAGTTACAAGAATACAAATAAAAGTAGATTGGACAGCGATGAATATCTCAAATATGGTTTTACCGATATTTACCAGAAATCCCAGTCCGTACTTTGTCGAGAAGTGTCGTTAAAAGAAAGTATAAAGGAATCGAAGTTATTTCGACATTTAAATACTGCGTTATTTTAGCTGGATTTTTAAGAGAGCCAAGCATTACGTCGGGAAAGCGGCTATCGAAATATTACTATCACTATTGGGTGTCAGATTAGATTTTGGGAACTGTGAGTCAGTTTATGTCAAAGTAGGGATATGTCCGCTAGATTGCGTTCCAGGCAATAATAATTTAGAATTTAATTATTAATTCACTCAATTCGTATTGCCTTCGAATTAATATTTTTGGTGACACTATTGTCTAGAACGGTTAATGTTATAAACTGTTGCTGGTTTATTATAATTATTATTTTAATCTGTACGTTCTAAAATTTATGTAGTATTGGATTTTACAGTATAGACGATTGGGTCACTTAATGGACATGTATAACTGAACATTTATATTTAATGATTGTTACATTACTTACAATATACTGGATTTGTTTACAGCATTCGCATTATATTGGTGTTTTATCGACTTTTCGTTTAGTATGTTGGGAACCCGTAAACATATGCTTAGAGGTAAATGTTTACCCTCATCTGAATCCATTGAGGTAGATCTATGGTATTACTGCAGTGCCGTTGGTGTTGGATTCTGGCAATCTTTATTTCGTCTACGTTAAATCATTTAGTCGCGGTAACCACACGGAATCTTTGTAGTAAGTTACCCGTAGGTGATAATTTGGTGTTCCTGATTTGTTGTAAAGATTTGTATTTCCTATACCGCTAGTTGCTTTATAACAAAGTAGAAATATTTGTCCTGCCCCTGCAGTATCCACATTAAGCTGTAGGTCTTTCATGACCATAATACATTAAACGAGGGCGCAGCCACGGAATATATATTGTTATGACTCGTATACAACACTAAGACAATAAAATTATTGCTTTACCGATCTTGGCTATACGAGGTCGGACAAATATGAAACGGGATTGGCACTACTGCGGACGCTATAAGAAACTGACAGTTTCCAAATCATATCCAAATTGTAGCTGGAACTTTCGTC
>JABXWE010060119.1:0-10372 GCA_014611495.1 Limonius californicus
CAGATTCAGTTTATAATGTGTGTTCTGTTGTCAAGTTGTAATGATTACTGATGATTAAATATATGTCTGTTTTTTATTATTATTATTGTTTCGACAGCTGATTAAAGCATTAATATTGATACCTCTTCGAGGAAATAACAATTCACTGGTAAACTTAGGGAGAAGGGCTGGACATGAGAGCAACCACAGAGAGATAATACTTCTGGACGGCATGTAATTTATGAATTGCCAATAACCTATGAACCTACATGGCACCACAAACTTCTTCATGTAATTTATTACATAAGTAAGCTAAATGAGGTGAGTTACAGTGGGCAAGTGAAATGGTCGTGCGTGGTGTACTTCAAGTGATAATTCAATGTTTACGGTTATATAAGTGATCACAAGTAAAATTAACATAAGCTAAAGTTGTAAGTGAAATCTTATGCCTTATAATCATAATTCAATCAAAGTTTAAATTAGTATTATAAGGTGCACGAAATATGCCACCTATTGCATGTGCAGTGTTGATTTCAGGGTTTTCTGTCCGGGGGGGCTATTTCATTTCTCGGGGGGTGGGGGTGGGGGTAATGCACCTTTATGTAGCAATAAGTGCTATGTTTTAAATTTCTTTAACGCATTGTCGAGGTAATCTTGACACTAGAGAATATTACAAGATTTTTAATTTTAAGTAACTGGGATGATCTTTTTTATTAGTTAATTGGGTCTACAATTACATATTAACTTTAATTATTGCATTCTGAATATCGTACTCAAACTAATTAATTTACTTTAGAACAAACGGACTTAATATTTTCAATCTGACGTTTATCTTTTCACAATTACCTACTTAAATTTGATGTATCTTGTCTTTGTTGGCTGTCACGCAAATTTGTAGACGACTAGTGCGTTTAGTTTTACTAAATTGCATCAAAACTAATAACTATCTAATTGTATTTTAAACATTTTAAACGTTTTTCGTCTTCGTACAACCACGTAAATGTTTTTTCCCAGTTTCTATTATAATTTCTGGTTTCAGTTTTAACGCCATTCCCACACTCATAATGTTTCTGAACGCATTCTTACACTGTCTCTCTACCTGATTTTCAACTATTCGGTTTTCTATCACTTCCTCCACACTTGCACGTTTTTTGGAACAGGAGGGTAGGACGCTGAAAAAAGAATCAATGATTCGTTGTCTTTGTGACATTATGAAAATGTAGAACTGAAATCACACACACACACGTATTACTATTGCACTGGGTCCGCTATCTTCGGAAGCTGGGGCTTGACTAGTTTTCTGAGTCTCTCGCTGATGATTTTGAAAGGTACTTTTGTCAGAAATATTGCCCTTTCTGCTCTAAAAAAGCCACCGTTGTCGGTATTTAGGACACCATTTGGGGTTTTGTCAAAATACATTACTTCTGTGAAACACAACAATTGTAGCAGTCACTCATTTCCCATTCATTCTTTGTAAGCTACTGAAAATGCAGGTGTCGCTTTGTCCTTTTTGCAGCTATCTCCAAGAAACCAATCCACACCTAATTTCAAGAATGAAAACGCTTTCAATATGAATAGGTAACAATAAAGGGATTTAGTGCAGGAAGCACACAAAACTCTCTCCAGATGAGACATGTAATGATTACTAACAGCCGGGCTAACAGCCCGTTACTTATTATTGAAAACAGAGATTGGCCTGAATAATAGGTAGGGAAATACTACACAAGTTCATTTCTTCTCGGGGGGGGCGATTAGAAACTTCCGGGGGGGCAAAGCCCCCCCCCGGAAGTATGCCTGGAATCAACAGTGCTCTGTACTCCAATTTATAGTACTGGATTTTTCAAATATTCCTTTTACTTTGCTTACTCTTACCATGTCATCAATTTTAAATTATTGTTTTTTAATTGATTTCGGCTTATTATAAATTTGAGAAATAAATTTTTCATTTTCTTTGTTAACCTCTTCGGGTTTCATTTTTATAGTTGTATGATAGGAATTATTGTATTCATCAACTACCAATTTGAGTACCTTTGCTTTTGCAAATTTATTGTAAATGTGTCATGCCTTTTCATATTTCGCTTATATAGTTTTATTTACTCTTTCAACCATCGCACATTTTATTTTTCTGTCATAAGAATGATTCATTTGGTTTTCATCGAGTAAAGACATGTGCGGAACGTTCTTGCCTTGAGATATACAAGTGTGTGTGATAACGCGGTTCAGATTGCGCGGATCGGTCACTCGACAGGAATACAATCTGAACCAACAAAGGACGTAATTTGTGATAAACTGAAAAATGCAACAATAACAGCAATCTATTACAGGTCGACCGATTATACCGGGCGAGGCAATAATAATGCAAGAAAATATTAACTTTAACCCTTTAAGTGACAGAACCCTGGGGATACTTTTAGCGGTTCAATTTTGTTGCAAGCATATGTTGTGGTACCTGCACATGTGGTTCCTGTAAATTTCGACACTACTGATACTTTACTATTTTTTAAGGGGTGGTACATATACCACTGTTACTTCCTGCAAACGTTTTACCTGGAAGTTTCACTGGTACATATTTGTAACACATATTGCTTGCTATTTTGTTGCTTATAAAATTACGATCTATTTACTAACTAATAAAACAAGCAGTGCAAGAGAAACTAATTTACTAAAAATTATATACATACAGTGAAAGAAATGTATATAAGTAACGAAAACAACGACAGCACTATATAAATTATTTGCAACGTAGCATATTCTGGAACATATAGCCGAAACTTGTTGCTCGAAACATGATTTTTACTTATTATCTGTGATATGGTATGAAGCACTCGAGGCATAATGCATAATACATTCTTGGCATATTATATCTGACCGGCGTTGTTGCTTCTTGGTACTGCAATATCCACAACGGTTCCTTTTATAGGAAGATGTAAGCCAACATTATTCAGCCTTATTGCATTTAGTGTAGTAGGACGGTTCTGAGGATTATTTCTCTTCCTACCACGACCAGTCTGTGGTACAGGACCGGATTTTTTCCTCCCACAATAACCTACAATAAGTTCTGATGCAAGGACTGATCGAAAATTCAGGTGGGTCATTGCGTTATGTTTTGACATGTTCAGTGTGGTTTTGTATAAAATATAGCTGTTCACGATACAGGACTCAAGACAATAGTAAAATATTCTCATCCACCAACGGCGACTTTTTCAGGAAATATATGTTGAGTGCAACTGATCAAAATGATCTACACCTCCCATGTACATATTATAATCTCTAATAGCAACAGGGCAGGTGACTGATGTCCTAGAACCGTCCTTTTGTGTTATTAGCACTTTTGTCGTCTCTTGAGGGTTGTGCATGGTGCTTATCACGCAAACAGATTTCTTTCCTCTATCTTTCCACTTTGATACTGAAATATTTTCCGCAATTACTCCATCAAATTCTCCTTTTTTCATATCTGTCAGAATTTGGAAAGTATTTTCTGGTTTGCCTTATCATAGCACAGCAAAAATTTTTTTTCGTAAAGGGCTTTCAGCTAGTATCACCGAGGAAAAAAAATTGTCAAAAAACAGGCAGTAGCTGAAGCCTTCAAATGCATGTGACAAGGCACTTACTACACGTTCTCCTAAAGAATCGCTTTTATTTGCGCTAGAATCAGCCCCTTCGTATATCGACATTCCAAGGCAATATCCTGTCATTGCGCAGGCTATAATCCATACTTTGAAGCCCCGTTTGATGGGCTTCATTGGCATGTATTGTTTTAGGCTGCTTCGTCCTTTGTATTTCACCATCGATTCATCAACAGATAAATATCGTGACGGATGGAATAGCATTTTGAACATTTTGTTGATGTAATCTAAAAAAGGCTTTATCTTATAAAGTTTGTCGAATCCAACTTCTCCTTTTTTTTGGCATTATAGAGTTATCATTTAGGTGAATATTTCGAGTAATTTTTAGAAAGCGTTTCAGTGTCATAATATTCTGTATTCTGGCAACATTGAAGTTGCAATCGCTATTCCAGTAAACTTTCATGCTAGGTAGGGTATGAAAGCCCATTATTATTAGTATCTGTATTGTAAGGCTTATGTATGTAATAACTAATTAAAGTATTAATAAATAACTAAAACATTAACGGTGTATTAAATGGACTAAACAACACAGTATCCTTAAATAGGCTTTGAGCTCATCTACATGTAATTCAAGCAGTGTGTGGTTTTGTACGGCGTATAAGTTTGATTGTTTTACAAAAATATTGGAGACAGAACTAGTAAGAATATTTGTACTGGACTGCTTAGGTCTAATTGCGTACTTCTTGAAATTCCGTAAGGTTTATCAAATTTACTGTTGACAAAATCGGGTGGCACCGTTGAAGTTTTCTTCCATACACGATCTTCGTTCGAAGAGGCACTACCAGGTGTTTCTTCAGACTTCATCGTTGTCAGTTACAACTCTTGGCGCAGGCACGTCTTGGTCGAGAACATCATCTTGTAGATCGTCCCGTGTTGCCGATTCTTCTACTTCATCTGAACTCGCATACGATGGACGTATAGAAGATGTTGATGTAGAAGGAAGATTACCCTCCGCGTCTTCATCACCGTCGGTTTCCGAGTCGATGGCCATGTCATCGGTAACATAGTTGATCAAGCAGTTTACGTCGTCAGGATCATTTAGATCAAAATACTTCTTTTTTTCGATCTAAATAAATACATAAAGAAATAAAGAAAATAATCCTTAGCTTCCGAAAAGAGAAATATAGCAGAAAAAAGTAAGATTCTAACGTTTACAGTGCTGAATTACCCTTGGTTCAATAAAAAACCACACACAATTTAGCAACGCCGTGACGAAAGTAAATACTATCTTTGCCAAAGTGCAATAGGATAAACACAACATGAATACTAATTACTATCCTCGGCGCGCTCAAGCAATAGAGTAATCACGTGAACACTGCGTGCACACTTCTATAGTAGCCCTTCCTACAATCCCTATTACACTGTACTACATGCAGTTCAGGTAAAGGCAATTTTGGAGCGAAATTCAAATTGAATTGTGCGCATTAGCAATATTGGCAGCTCTATTCTAGAATTACTCACGCAACTTTATTACAGTTGAACTTCTCTAAGTCGAATTGGCAAAATCCCACAGGAAAAATTCGAGTTCAAGAAAATCATTTTTATTCAAAATAAAAAACACTTTTAACATAACTGTATTAATATACACCCTGTGTAAACGGGATGCTCGTAAATCTCGTCACCACTTTTCTTAGCCAATAAGAAGAGCACTTCGAACAAGCACGTGCTGGGCATGCGTATTTATTACTCTATTGCTTGGCCGCGCCGGGTATACAATATATTAGACTATACAATGAGATCAAAAAGTCGAAAATAGTTGGTAGCAGATTTTTCTAAAATCCCTATAATAATTCGAATAATATTATGCTGGCTGGACTGAATTGGCCAGTGCAGCGCATGCGCACATTTTGACATTTGTATTTTAAACGTACTCGCGTGTTTTGAAAATAATTTTGTGTTTTTGTTCTGAGCTTCATTTTTAATTTCTATTATGCAAACTTCCGTTATTTTTGTAATTTTAAAAATGCCTTTTTCACAAGAGATAGACACGTTTATTGTTATGGCTTATTTCCGTACTGGCCACAAAAACGAAAATGGCTCGTGGACGTACTCCGCTGAAAATAGCTATGTATGTTCAATTTTCACAACAATTTCCAGAAGATCTCGTCACCTATCCTGTTTATGTGCAACATATGCAAATTGTTATTGATCGTTTTATGGATGCAGGAAATGTTGAACGGAAAAGATCTGGCCGACCTAAAATAATTACAGAAGGTGTTATTGCTGATGTACAACAACGCATGCAAGCGAGTCCTAACAAACCTCTTCGTAAATTACCTGCACAAACAGGTAAGCAAACGGCATTAGCTTTTTACATAATTGGTCAAATAATTCTTTTATTTTACAAAACTTTCTTATGGAAGCTGTCAGAGAATTCTTAAGAAAGAGTTACGCATGCACCCTTACAAAATTTCTGTTCCACAACAATTGTATCCAACTGACTTCCAAACAAGGATTAACTCCCGATTTAACACCACCGGATTTTTTTTTATTTGGATATTTAAAAAACACTGTTTACAAGAATCGCATGCATAATTTAGAGCGAGTGCAGGTAGCAATTACTGATGCTATAAGAAATATTTCTGCTAATACTTTAATTAATGTATTTGAAAATTTAAAACGTAGAATTAATGTTTGTATTGAAAACAATGGTTTGCATTTTGAACATTTATTATAAATATATATAAATTTAAGATAAAATCTCTAGTTGTTCTATTGAAATTTCATGTTTTTTATCCCCAAAATCCTGTCGTTAGTGACGCCACTGAACTTCTACTAGTTACCGTTTTTTAAGGGCTGCCAACTATTTTTGACTTTTTGATCTCTCTGTATGTTGAAACAACTTTACACAAGAAAAATGAAAACTTGCTGAATAATTAATTTTTTCCGAACGGACTGTATTTCTCGGCAAAAGGAAATATCTAACCTCAAAATTCTAAAATTATTATTTTCGACCCCTGAGGAAACCACCACTGAGTGCATTATTACTGATAAACAAAATATGGATCATATTGAAGACATTACTTACATTTATTTCAAAACTTTCCTCAAGTAACAGCGCAAAAATAACAAAAAGAGGCACTAATCTCGGCACTAAACGCACAAACTTTCGTTGGTACAAATATGAACCACTTATACTTCAAGCGCTGGCAGATGGCACCACAACCTAAAGGTGGTACAAATATGTACCCAAGAGACTTCCTAGGATAGCAAGGGACTTTAAGAGCTAGAATAACAAGCAATGGAAATGCAGCATGACCCGTAACTGCAAGTGGTACAAATACGTACCAGACTCACTTAGGCCCGGTCTTTCCACCTCCCAATAAACTTCCCAATAAGTTTTATTTAGGCAATAAGCCTCTGTGCCGTCTTTCCACCTGCCAACAAGCTTTATTTGGCCAATAACTCCCACTATTCGTCAAATAACTTATTGGCAACCCAAACCAGCACATAAGAGGTTATCTTGCCAATAAATCAGGCGACGAGTAGCGAAAGTAGCCGATACGCGTAGGTATCAAACGACAGGCGCCCGCAAAATTCAAAAAGCACGTGATTATTGGTTATGTTTGAAGTGAATAATCACGCGGTTGACATTTCTTACTGTTTCTCGGCGTTATTGTATTTTAGACAGTTGTAGTTAAAAATGGATATTTTTGATGACTGCTGGTTTTGGTGGCATACATAAATCGACAGCTGGGAAAATTATACGAAGAGTAATTAATGCAGTGGCTGAATTGCGGGCAAACTATGTACGTTTTCCACCAACTCCAGGCGAAAAAATACTGCAATGGTAGAATTTTCAAGATTTGCACGGTTTCCTAGAGTTTTAGGTGTCATTGACTGTATCCATGTTAAACTGCAATCACCAGGAGGACCTGATGCAGAAAATCGTAATCTGTCAACGGTTGCGTATTCGCAACTCCCCCTCCCGTCTTAAAAATTTCCAATTTCTTGCTTTCTTTCTTCTTTATATTTTGCTTGATTCCTTCATACTTCAAGCGAATAAACGAACACCAATACAAGATAAACGAACACCTCTCTGCTTTCACATGTGCGAACGGCAGGAATTTGACAGATTAACGCAGGATAATGTCAATATGATGTCAATTGTCGGTTGCATAGTCTATTTCGCTTCTAACCATACGCATTGCTGTATGGCTATCTTTGTTTACTGTTTACAATGAAGTTGACCCGAACGAGTTTTTACTACCAACATAACTAATGTTTTCACCATCCGAGTTATTGGCCACATAACTATTGGGAGAATAAAGTAGGGTCGAAAGACGGCTCCTACTTATTTGACGAATAAATCTACCCAATAATGTTATTTGTCCAATAGTTACTGGGTACTTTATTTGGAGATGGAAAGACCGGGCCTTAAAGGGTTAATCTATCCCAAGAATAGTACGCGCGAGTTCATAACGAACAAACGCTAAGATGGGAACTAAAGAAAGTTGGAACAGAGTTAAATAAATCGCAGGAGGAAAACAAAAAACTCCGAAGAGCCATACAAAGTTTGCAAACCCAAATGGGTGAAATGGAGAAAAAAATCCAAACAATGCAAAAGCAACTCGCCCCCGGCTACGTAGAGGGAGGAGTTCAATATTATACTGACGAGGAAGAATTAGCCAAAGAAACAGAATGGATCCTATAAAAGAACAAGAAAAGGAAGAAGAATAAGAATACTTCACCTGAAGTTAAGCAGGTTCAAGTATTGCAAAATAATAAAAATGTTGAAATTGAAAAGAAAATTCTCAAACCACCACCAATAATTATCTATGAGCAAGAGAACTATCAACAACTTTATGATAAATTATGTGAGAGTATTACTCACTTTGAAATTATCAGACAGAACAACGGTACGTTTAGGTTAAATACAGACAGCGAAGAAACATATAAAACTGCCACTAGGCATCTGAATGAAAATGACATCAAATGGTCAACGTTTGAAAATAAACAACACAGTGTAACGGTATTTTTGCGCCTGGTTTTAAGCAACCCGTTTTGCGTCTGGTGATATTTCCACTTTTAATATAGTTCAATATTTCGAAGTTGGTCGACCCGTAGAATTTTGGGCGAGTCCAAGTTTCAAATTTTGAGGGGAGATTTTTGGATACAGGACAGTTGTACCAAATACTTTAATATATTAATACAGGAAACTCATATAAGTTTAGCATGATGAAATGCGAGACATTGATAGTGGCGTCATCTAAGCAGTTCGGTGGGCAAGTTTCAGTAAATTTGGATAATAAATTTACAGATTACTGTTTTAAATTCATTTTAATAAATAAAAACCTAACCCTACAAAATGTTATAAACTTATTAAACTTACAAAGTAAAGTAAAATATCATAATTATCAAATATTATTAATTAAATAAGGGTTTTGCTATAAGAAAGTAAATGGCATTTGCTTTAAATGTGCCGCAGTCAGTGTCACGAGTTTTTCGGCCAAGTTTTCTGTATTAATATATTAAAGTATTTGGTTGTACGTAGTCCGTCGTAAAAGCTTGTACGATTCTTTTTCTGGAGGTATTTATGTGTCATAGATTCAAATTAGTCGTTGATAACAGGGAAGTTATTCCATTCTAAAAATCTACGCCACTTAAGAGTTTTGTGCCTTCGATTGGAAGATTAACTCAGGAAGTTTTTCCGTTATATTATACCACAGTTAAGGAAGCTAGTGTTCACGCCAGTATTTAAAGCATCTGGTGAGTTTTGTTTCACGAACGATTGTCTTGTACCATTCTCTTGGATATGCTGTTTAACTTATGTACTTTAATAAAATTTAGGCACGAAGTGTGGGGTAATTAATCCGTCCATATAGGAATTGGGAGTGATAACGACCAGAAAAATTTACGTTTCACGAATATCCCGAGCCATTTCGCAGCAAGCTATCTGGATTTTCCCTGACACCTGTGTTGGAGGTCGTCTGCTCCGTAGATTAGAAAACATCGGTCAAGGGAAGTGTTTTTGAATTCGAATTATGAATTGATTTATTTATAAATTGTTTCAATTTTCGTAGAAATAATTAATCGTATATTATTATTAAACGTCATAAATATTATAACTTTATGCTATTGGGGATTAAATGCTTATAATTATTTTGTAATAGTACGGCAATTTTACGTGTTTCTTGATATACAGGGTACTCCAACCGTCGTGTATTATTGCGTCTTATAGTTCAATTTTTAATGATATTGTTTATTTTATCGCACGCCAAATCGTGGAGATCTCTTCGGGTGGTACGCGTTTCGTTTATTAAGATTATTAATTTATTTTTGTGCTGTCGGTACGCAATAATTATCTAAGGTTTGTGTGAGTTTTGCTTTCAGTAGGGTGATTGTTTACCCTTTTTCGTAAAATTGACTTCACTAAAGTTATTTATTATATATATTTATGTTATTCGGAACCAATTCATGGGGATTATTTTTGAGCATTAAATTTAACTCATTTGCAATTTGTCTTTTCATTTACGACGTTAATCTTAATTATCAGATTAAAGAGAGAACTACTACAAAAGAAAAGGTAGGTGAATGCTGGACCAGAGAATCCGACTTTTCTAATTTTTTATATCTAGGATTGTGTTAGTAAGTTTACAAGTCGGTGGCGCTTATTAATTTATGGGACTCAGCCCATCTTCGATTGAGTTCTCCGGGATGCTAACATGATCACTTGCGTATTCATCTACAGATCAGTGGCGTAGTAGGAAGAGGGGTTTGAATTTTTCGCTAATATTTCTGGTGTCATTTGGTTTTTGTTTGTGTGA
>JABXWE010060120.1:0-10297 GCA_014611495.1 Limonius californicus
ATAATGCCAGGCTTAAAGTATATCGTCCCCGAGGCCAACGCTTTAACCAAAATTATTTGCACCATCACCAGCAAAGTGGACGTTTTTCAGTTCATGTTTGGGGGTGGTTGTCTAGCGAAGGTCCTGGGGTTCTCCACGTTATAGATGGACGTCTGACTGGTCAAAAATACATCGACATGCTCAATATCATTACGCTTCCGTCTGTTAGAGAAAGATATCCCGACCATAACTTTATATTCCAGCAGGTCTTTCATACAATATAGGCAATAGGTAGATATGCTTACCATTATATGTATTATAGGATAATTCTCCCGTTCATACAGCAAGAATTGTTCAAAGATGGATGGAAGAAAACGACGTTGAACTTCTTCCCTGGCCATCAAGAAGTCCCGACTGCAACCCCATCGAGAACATTTGGGGGTATATTGTGAAGAAAATATACAAGCATGAATTCCGACCTCGAAATCGAGATGAATTGATCGAAGCAATTCAAAATGCTTGGGCAACTCTTTTACCACAGTACACGCTAAGTTTGGCCGAATCAATGAATCGAAGACTAGCAAGTGTGTTGGAGGAAAATGGGGGTTCAACGAAATATTAACGTTTTAAAATTAAAATACCTAATTATTTTTACTGTTAACATTCATTACCTACCCAATAAAATCAAAAAAAAAAAACGCTACTGAAATATGTCATGGTAATCAATTCAGATGCAATTCAGACATTCAGTACAACTCAAAATGCTAAAATTGGACAAATTCAGCCTACTTTTTTTTAGAGCCGTACGAAACATTTTGCAATTAACTGTACTTCCCAGTAATCCGCATACCTGCTCAGAGAGCTTCTAGTTGTTAAAGGATTAAAGATTACTGGAAAAAGCTATCACCACCCAAATAGGATCCGTCAATTATTATTTATTATCGACTATGTACAAGAAGGTATTCCTGTGTTCGGTATTAGCATTTGCATACTAAAGCATTCGAAATTTCAACAAATTCTTCAGCTTCAGGTATAATTTCTTAAATACTACGCATTAAAAACCGAACATTTTAAAATATTTTACATTTGTAGCATGAAAATGTAACTTGTCATATTCAGTTACTAAAGTTACTAAATAATTGTAACGTGTTATAGTTACAATTACTGAAAACACAAAAGTAATTAAGTTACTATTAAGTTACTGAAAAGTAACTAGTTACTAGTAACGAGTTACTTTTACTTAGTTACTACCCAACACTGGCACCACTGCACTGGTCGAGTTTATTGTAACATTTCTTGGATATCTTGCTAATAAAATCCTGGATAGTGGGGACGTTTGTTTCTCTACAAAGCTGTGTGTTTCTTACGAACCATTGAGCCTTGGTGATGGTACCCAAGATATTTTGTATAATTTATAATTTATTGATATTTGTATTGAACGTAGCACCCCATATGCAGCAACCATAAGTGAATATCAATAACTTAGGGAAGCTATTAAAAAAATGTGTGTTCTAGATCACATTGACGCTACAAAATTAATGAATATGAATAAAATCAAATTTTTGCTACGTGCAATTGTAGTGTTATCTACTGAGCCTGCCCTTTGTTAGGTAAATAAAAAGTAAATTTCATGTCCCCGAAACATAAGTTATAAATTGAAAAGGTAAATCAATTTTCATTTTACAGATGACAAAAACATTACATTATATACTTGCTATACCGAGTTTCACACTTTAAATGCATAGGGGACAGCATAGGGTAATATACTTTTTATGGAAGAATTCCGTACAATGGTGGGATAAAGTTGAGTTTCTTTGTGTCAGAAGTTGTCAAACTGTTAACTTTTTCACGTGTAGTCAGACAAGTTTATGTATTTACGTATGTTAAATTATTAAAATTATTTAATTCTATCTATTTAAAATACTTCTCTAATATTTATCAGCACCAAGTAATTGATTTCTGCTATTTCTCAAATTAGGATGTAACTTAACCAAGAAACGGATTACATCGAAACCTTTAGCGATCGACTTTATATAAATTAATATTTAATTAATAATAGATGGGGTTATCTATGAAAGCAGCGAAAGAGACGCTCATTGCTTATTCAATAGCTAAATATTTACGTCAAATTCGTACATCACAATGTAGCTCCAGATAACTGGGCTAACTATGTACGCCACGTAGAAAAAGTGGACGATTCGCTGTGGGAAATGGACAATATGATGGGCGATAACCTATTACGAGGCCAGCTTTTTAAGTTTTTACAAACGACCACTAGGTGGCGCTATTGAGATGTGTCATTACTATTTTCGTAAAATTTGACATTTGTTATTGTGAAAACAGTGGCAGCTTAGAAATTGACCGAGTTGTTTGTTTACAATGAGCGTTTAATTAAAGCAATTTTGTAAAAAAATGGAAATTTCACCTGAAGGTTTTCGTTGGATGATTTTTTACGATTTTAGTAAAGGCCTAACTCAACAAAAATGCATAGAATTGCTTCGTTCAACTTTTGCTAATGAAGCACCATCAGAAAAGAATGTTTACAATTGGTTTGCAGAATTTCATCGTGGTCGTGCGTCGGTCACTGGTGAATTTCGTGAAGGTCGACCAAAATCGGTTGTTATTCCAAAAAAACATCGATGCTGTGCGCAACATGACTGAAGAAGATCGGCATGTGACTTACAGTGAAATAGAGGCATCCTTAGGCATATCGAAGACTACAGTATATTCGATTTTGCATGAACATTTAGCTGTGAAAAAGATCTGCTCCCGATGGATTTCGCATAATTTGACAGAAGCTCAAAAAAGGATTGTGTTAATTGATGTAAGGAAATGCTCAAAAAAGTTTGACCGAGAAACTGCAAAATCCGTATACAACACCGTAACAGGTGACGAAACTTGGATATATTCGTATGAACCGGAAACTAAGCAACAATCCACTGTTTGGGCGTTCCTAGATGAACCGAATCCCACAAAAGTTGTGCGTTCATGAAGCACTTCCAAGAAAATGATTGCTTGTTTCTTCGTTTGTACTAGACATGTCGCAACCATTCCTTTAGAGGATCTAAGAACAATTAACGTTGAATAGTACACAACAATTTATTTGCCAGAAGTCATCGACGAAATCGGGAAAAACAACCGAAAACGTCGCATCGTTCTTCATCATGAGAATACCAGCTCTCACACAGCATGTCAACCCATTGATTATTTGAAGGAGAAAAACATTGAATTAATGTCTCATTGCCCATATTCACCTGATTTATCGCCTGACGACTTCTTTGTGTTCCCAAATGTCAAACAAAAAACACATGGATGGAGATTTTCATCACCTCAAAAAGCTGTTGACGCTTTCGAAAACCATGTTGAGATACCAACTTCAGAGTCGAAAAAATGTTTCGAGAATTGGTTTGAACGCATGCAAAAGTATATAAATCTTAAAGGCGAATATCTTAAAAGGCAATAAAACAGCTTGTTTAAAAAAAAAATTCTTTTCTTTTTGTTGTAAAAACTTAAAGGCTGCCCTCGTATTATTAATGTGAACGAGGACAGCGGTAATGACATTGATTACAGTGAATCAGATGAATGAGTTACATAATTGCGTAAATTGTGATATCTAATAGGTATGTAATAGTATATTATTATACGAGTTTCATAACGGGCTTATTGTAGCACGCGTGGGTTTGGGGCACGACGAGCGTAGCGAGGAGTGCTCCAATGGAACAAGTGCTACAATGCCCGTTATGAAACGAGTATAATATACTATTTTATCTACTTTGAGATACTTGTTATGTAGAAATTCAAAATTTCTGATAGAGTTTGTGGTTATGTATATTCGACATCTGACATTTGTCGTTTTATGACCAAAGTGAAAGCAAATGTCACCAATCTTAAAAACCAAAAAGTTACCAAAAACAGTTTAATAATAGCCTCCATTATTAAACTGTTTTCGGTATCATAATGGACCTATTATTAAATCAAAGTAGATAAATAATAATATTTATAACCATACGAGTAGTTACAATTACAAATCCCTAATAATATAAATATATTAATTATAAAATTTGTACAAATACAAGAAATCGCCGTTTAAATTCTTGTCATTATAAACAGGTAGGTAAATGTTAACCTACTGCTGGAAGAAAAAGTAAAAGTACCTTCTTGACCTAAGTCGTTTAATTAAGACGGAAATAACGGCTATTACTGGTAAGTCTGTCACTATCCAATAGCTCCTAAATATTGCTACCTGTCGTAAATGTGCCAGTATATTTCAAAACACTGTAACTAACTTAAACCCACAATGCATTTAAAGTATGAAACGATCAATAGTATCGTACTGAAAGAATGGCCCATGCGTAACTTGATATTTCCCATCACCAAGTAATACTATCTTGTAAAACCTAGGGTACTTCTTATAATACAACTTAAGGAGGATATTGCATAAACGTATTTATAAATCTTTATAAGAAAGAATCTCAAACATAACACAATTTCGCTGAAGCTGTTCAATTAAAGAAGTTTTTGAAAATGCAGCTGCTGATGTATAAACTCCACCCCTGAAAAAGTAAATGCATGACACTTCTATTGATGTTAGTCAAGTTTAAAGGTAATATTTGCAATACAAACTACAAGATAATGATTTTATGTATAAAAAAAGAACACAATTTGTATCCCAAACAATATAACTTAACCGTATTCTCACCGGAGGACAAAACTAAATGTGACCTAACATAAAATCATTAGCTAGCCAATGCAATCAGTAAACAGAATACAAACACTTACTTAGCAGGTAACTGTTTCGGTTCAGTTAGAATTGTAATGGCGCATAGTGCAACAGCAATAGCAGTGAATCGGTATAGATCAGTTCCACTTACTCGTCCGACTATTGCTTTGTTAGGTTTTGTAGTGTGCTGGTCCGTCACAGCGAGATTTTTGGTCCACCCCTTGCCCTCAAAAGTATAAGAAAAATGCTGGCGACTTAAAGCCTCTTCCGTGGGTTCTACGTGAGATACAAAACCAGCCGAAAAAAAACTGGGGTGCTAAATTTAGCGTTAATATAGATTCATATAAATTAGTAAATATAAGGCAGAGTGGAATAAGTGTTTAGTAAATAAAAATTCGATAGTTCAGATTCGTTAATTGATAATAAAAACCAAAGTTTACATTTTCTATATTTCCTCTTCAAATTGTTTACCTCATATTAGTACCAGGAAGGACACCCTTTATAAAGTACTTTAGAATTTTTTAATGATTTTTTACAAATTTTACAAATACCTATATAGTATTCATAGTAAACTCATTAATATCCATACGCCTCATAATGGGATAAGGTAGATATGTCGTTGAATAAAACACAGTCAATTCCCATAAAATAGATTTAATCTTGTTTCAAAGGTATAAAATGTGTTAGCGTTTCCGATGCTCACTTGGGATCATCATCAGACTAAAATATCCACATATAATCATCTAACATGTTCAAAGAAAGCAAATAAACTTACCTAGTAAGAGGAACCAGCAAAATTACAAAATTAAAAGATCAAAACCATTGCCTAGGAAAAATATTTAAAAAAGACTTGTCATTTAATTCCATTTTAATGCAGTTCCAAATTTTAGGTTTTTTAAAATTCAAATTTAAAATAATGTTAATCATCATGAATTGAGTTAAAATTTAATAATATTTAATTTCGGCGTTGCTGTGAAATGTTTAGTTTCTCAGTTATGCATTGTAATATTTAGTTTATTCGTTTTTGTTTAAATATTTTTCCTACGCAATGGTTTAGATCTTTTAATTTTGTAATTTTGCTGGTTCCTCTTATTAGTCTGATGATGATCCCAAGTGGGCATTGAAAACGTTAACACATTTTATACCTTTGAAACAAGATTAAATCTATTTTGTGGGAATTGACTGTGGTTTTATTCAACGACATAGTATTCATAGTATATATTTATTCATATTGAACTAAGTAAAATAGTGTAATTTATGCACATATACAAATTCAAATTTTGTGTGAGACAGTTGCTTCTGCCTCGGCTATCGCTGCGGTCCTATTTCGTAACATTATTTTAACAATATTTTTAATGTGCCGCGAACCGCCATCTGCAGATAAAATGTACATGGTTAAAAAGTAAATGAACACCTACCGAAAAAAGTGGTTTATGAATTGAAAGTTGAATTCTCATGTCTGGTTCGGCATCCAGTCCATTTTTATTATTATTTTTGTAGCTGTATATGCTGAAAATCCCGTTTCCACAAGTACGTTGTTGGGAACGGCAGAAGAACATTCAAAACCTCTGTGGCAAGTTGTGGATATTCACCACGAACCCTGCACCAAAAATCATTCAGTGAAATTGTTTTGAACAATGATTCCATGCTTGTGTCTGATGTCATTTCTAAAAATGATTCATAGATCTGATTTGACATATTTTCAGGCTTCTGCAAATTGGATGAAAAAGGGTTTTGAATCCATGAGTTTATTTTCAGTTTCGTATTCTGTTCTTCAGGAAAGTAAGATTTAAAAGTCGCTCGCAGATCATTGAGATATTGCACCAATTCAACAAATCTTTCATTTTGAAATATTTCTGTATCACTAAGACTAAGGTGCCTAAGGAACTCGCTTAGCAATGAAAAGCTTTCTGTTTCTCTCTTACCAAAACAAGTAATCCAAAAATCTAATTTTCTTTTAAAGGCGGTTATCTTGTTGTTAGCATTGAAAACTGTTGTCTGTTTTCCTTGTAGTGACAGGTTTAATTCGTTAAGTTTTCCAAACATGTCTGCTAAAAAAGCTACTCTAAATAACCAGCTTTTATCGGACAAACGGTCTTTTAAATTTAAATTAAAAGGAATATCTGTAAGGAAAGCTTGTAATTCTGTTCTTAGTTCAAAAAGCCTTGTCAAAGTTTTACCCCGAGACAACCATCTCACTTCAGTATGGAGCACCGGGGCTCCGCGGAGCACACCTTGAGTAACGCTGCTTTAAGCCCTAGAAGTTTGTCCCTGCAATTCATTAACACTCGTTTAAAACATGGTCTTGAGTTGCAAACCAAGATATAATTGAGGGTTTTGAAGATTTGAGTCATCTTGGACGTACTAGTAAAATTGCCACCCATGATTTAGTTTTTATGGCAAAAGGACTACTCCATAGGTGGAAAACTCCTGTCAGTTATTGTAGTCAGGTGCAATCAAGCACGAATCTTTACATAAGCTTATTCTCTAAAACGTATGTGCACTTCAAGGCAAAGGACTACAAGTACTCGTTGTCACATCAGATCAAGCACCCACAAACAGGAGTGCATTTTCAGGCTTGGGCATTAACGAAACACAAACGCACTTTTATGTGAATAATTCCAAAATTTTTGGCATGTACGACGTTTCCCATTTAATCAAAAGCATCAGAAACAATCTTCTTTCTAATTATTTTTATGTGGAGGGCAAGAAGATTTCATGGCACGACATCGAGAAAGCATACAAAATAGACAAAAAATCATCTACTGCACGGGTGTAGAATTGTAAAAGTTACAATTTTTACATACATATGCTAATCCTTGCTTCTATATTTACTATTTTAATGAAAATGTAAACTGTTCTCAGTGGTGGTCGTCATTTTGAACATTTATTGTGATCCACTTTTCAATTTTGAGGTAAACTGTTTTTATGTTTTTTTCAGTTATGATAAAATTGATTTAAATAAATGATGGGTATTCTGAAACAAATTAGTACTTTTTTAAATGCTTTATGCGTTTGGGGTTTTTTTGCATGATGCAGCTCTTTTTTATAATTTTTATACCCCATGATAAAGTGAAAACGTAAAAATTTAATTTAGCGGTAAATGAAATTCTTAGATGCCTTCTAATTACAAAAATGTCCAACTGCTTTAATTAAACCTTGATCCCTCCCAATTCCGTAGTTTATCACAAGTCAGAGAAGTTTTTACGTGTTTGCCACTTTGGATTTACTTTACAATTAGGTTCTACAGCTTAAATGCATTTTCTATGTATCATCAGCAGTTCTCAAACAAAATTTGATTTTATTTTTTAATTCAAAGAAATAAACTTAATGATTTTTGAAAAATGAATAGTACCATTGAATTCTACTTGAGCCAATCTATTACTGCTTTAAATATTTCTACCTATTTCTGATACACCCTGTATAGTGCTCTTTGATAATAGCATGGTATCCAAAACTTATCCCACTCTATCTTAAATGAAAAGTTATACTTACTCGAAGTAATAAGTTTCTACCAAATCTAGAGATAGCCAGTAAGCCAATAATAAAACAAATCCAAATCAACTGTAATAGAGCTCTAAATGAATTCAAATATGCATAACAGTATATTTGAACAGGTCGTTTTTCTTCGTGCTCATAAAAATAGTATTGTGACTGTAACATTGTATATCTGTCTATTATAGGATAACCTATTGCCCATTTGTTAGACTCCTTACGAAATATAAATCTAAAAAAATACAATAACAACTGGTTGAAGTAAGTACGTACATCTTGCCACAAATTTTAAAATAAAATGTAAAATGTAGAAGAAATGCAAACAGTAAAAATAAAGCATTACCTAGGCCACAGTTTAGGTTGTAGTTTTAACAATGGTTCTGGATATAGTTCATTTTTTAATGCCATTAATTTACTGAAATTCCCTAACCCATTTATAAGAGATTCCCAAGTACCATAATGCATGACTGGCCTACAAACAGCACGTCCTTCCTCACATAAGGTTCCAAAAGTTTCCACAGAATTTAGTATTCCTATTACAATTTAACCATTACTATTTTAATTGTAACACTTGGAAAAGTCAAACCTTTAAAATTTTTCTCCAAAAAAGTCAAGCCTATATCAGCTGGGATACTACCAACACCACATGCACTGACAATGTACACACCTTTTTCTTCGGCAGCTTTACGATACTTAAACTGCATACCTCCTACAAACAGCGGTTCTACGCTTATATCAACTTGATGTGTTCCAGTTTCTATGCAACATTTGATCACAACCTCACCATAAAGCTGATACGGTCCACAGAGATTAATAATGAGTTTAGCTTGAGCTGTCATTCTTCTTACAGACTCCTCATCATTGCTGTCTGCTATTATAATGGGAATGGAACTTATATCATCCACACCTAATAAAGACAGAATATAATATACAGGACACGAACAATTGCTACTAAATTACCAATCTTCTTTGCAGTTTTCAACAAGACATTTTTTAATTTTTGTTCAGACCGACCAGCTACACCCCAAGTTAGTTTCACACCACTAGTGTTCACTAATTTGTGCATGTGCTGAAGCACACATTTGCCTGTGAAACCTGTCGCACCATAAATTACAATGTCTAATCGAGTTGCCATTATAAGATGCAGTTAGGTCTTGTTAACTATTAACACTGACAAATCAAATCAACTGTGCTGATCCACTAATTAATATAATAAAATTAACTACTTAAAAACGTCATCCAAAGTGTAGATTGGATTCATTATCTTGCAAACATTCACAAGGTTAGCTAGACCGGTTTTTACGGACAAAAAATAAAAATCTAAAACGCATTACATAATTTTACATAATTAACAATGATTTGTAAATGTTCTTATACCTTTTGAAACAAGATAGGGCATGGTTTTATAAAATATATATTTATTTCACAAATTTAATTTGTTTAACACCAAGATGGATATGCACCATATAAAGGAAATAGAAAGTAATATTAAAAATATGTAAATAAAGTACTATAAAAACATTAATAGGCGAGCCAGTAGAGCAATAGAAACGCTAATTAAGATCCCTTCTGGAGAGAATTTCAAACACGACTCCGTTCTCTTGCAACTTTTCTATTATGGATGTTTTTGAAAAGGCAGCTGCTGTTGTGTACACCCCGCCTCTGCAAGATAACAAATTTATGTTAGACTTTGATATAAAACTGGATCCAGAGTTTTTATTAACCAATCTAAAAGAAAAATAGCAGTCGCATGAATATATTTTGCTTTTTGTTGGCTAATAAAAATCTTACTGGAAGGCTAACGATGAATGTAGAATTCAAAACAATTCTTCTGTTCGTTTCTTACTAAGATGAGACAGTGTTTAATTAACAAACATATATTGATAACATGATGTGATAATTTTTAAGAAGCCAACAAGTAGATTTTAAAATGTGGATGACCTAGATTCAACATATGTACAGGGTGGGCAAATTTCGATGTTTGTATAGGGTAACTCGGTAATTATAGGAGATACAAAAAAATGGAAGGCATGTTCTCGATCTCTTTTTTTGAGACAAATTCACTGGCGGAAACAAAAATTTGCTATCGTCTTTTGTTTTCGA
>JABXWE010060121.1:0-17678 GCA_014611495.1 Limonius californicus
AAAAATAATATTTTGACAGGTAAAATAATTTTATAAAAAGGTTCATAAGTTAACGGCGTCACTATTTATCCATGTTCTGATTTCAGAAATGAAAGCCAGAAATGTGCCTCTTAGAAACTTACCGCACTGCACAGCTGTCAAATACACTTCTTCACAAAATGCTCCGTTTAATGCTGCATACTTCCATATGAATTGAAATAATCCAGAGCTAAACTCATATCCCAGCTTTTGGCATGTTATAGAATCTTTCTATCATATTTATTCAATATAGAATACTTTTTCAATTAGTATTTATAATGATACTCTCTCTTCGTGACACGATCTTGGCAGTGCTTAGGACCAAGCAAGAAATTATCTGCGTCTTGATCTGTCTTTGTTAATGACCCAAATGAAACCGAATTCTAATATATCAACCAATTGTACGAGTATCCTTTATAAAATGAATTTAACCCAATTGACTTTTCTCCATAATCTCTTCTGGTGGATATTAGAGCAGCTGCTTTCTCCTCCCCAACAGTATACTACTTGAAATGAAGAGCATTTTAATTTTGTGAAACATTACCTTAGCTTAGTGTACTTTATCCGTCTTTACTAATGGTACTCTCATTAAGAGAACTCCTCTATATCTTATATTATTTGCTCCTCCACAATGACTTGACTACATTGTCGGCCAGTTACAGTGGTATTTGTTCTATTTATTTTAAATTAATTCTTTCTTGAAAATCATGTAATCATCTACGTATTCAGTCTTGGTCCCCGGGAACCACCGTAATATTTAGCTAGAGATCCATAGTGTTTTGTTCTATAGATTTATTCTGACTACTTGAATACCTGGGAAAATATTCGAGTATAACATATCTCACCAAACCCCACTAAGACAAAAACTTTATAAACTCAGAGGCAATAGAAGGCAATATACACTACGGTTGGCAGAAAATAGAACGTAATCTAATAATGTAAACGAAGCAGGGTCAAAGTCGTTTGGGCAAAGGACTTTTTTCCATTGTCTGCTGATGAATAAATAATTTTTGTCTATTCATAATCTTCCTGGAGTAAACCCACTTTGCTCTTCACTTATTTTCATTGTAGAGTTTTCTTAAATTGTTGTTAATGGCTTCAGTAAATATTCTACTTAGAGTACTGTTAACACTAAGGTTTCTATAGTTTGTCTTTTACTTTGTGTCCTCCATCGGGTATATTGATGTCACCTGGGATATTCTCCATTTTCCTGGAATGTGTCCCTATCTTAGACAATTGTTAATTACATTTGTTATTCGTTGTTGTACATCTACTCCACCTTAAATAAATACCTCCTGGGCTAGGTATGCTAAAATTCTTCATTATTTACAGCTACTTTTGGTTCTTCTTTATCAATCTATTTGCTCCTATTTTCAAATACAGCATTGTTATTTGCATCTGTTCTGACTTAAACAGCTAATTATTTATCATAACTAGAGAGCTTTCGTACAGAATCCTGGTTCGTAAAGCAATCCGAACATCAATATTTACAGAACGCCAGAGGTTCATTCATTCATTTGTTTATTCGTTGGAGCAAGTAAATGCTATTAAGACCCATTGTACAATCACAGCGCTTAGGTACGATCGTCATACAGACCTGTGACAATTTGAAAGCTAGTAACATGTAGATGAGCTCACTCCTTGTGTCCTTATGTTCCAGCAAACTATCTGCTAAGTATTTGTGTATAAGGATTAAAACTCTAGGGCAGGTAGTTAGGATGTGGAAGGATGATTACTGTTGTCTTCTACAGAGCCCGCATATGGGGTCATCTATAAGTCCCATGGTGTACATGGGTTTTTAGAGGCCATCACGAATGAAGAAGAAGACAATACTTAGGGACGATCCTCATACAGAACTTCTGTTAATCCGAAAGTTACCAATATCTTGATAAGCTCACTCCTTGTATCCTCATGTTCCAGCAAGGATTAAAACTCTAAGGCATGTAGTTACGATGTGGAAGGATGATTCCTCCTGTCTCGTACAGAGCCTGCATGTGGGGTCATCTGTAAGTCCCATGGTGTGTATGGGTTTATTGAAGAAGCCATCAGCAGTGAAGAAGCAGACCATGCTTAGGGATGATCCTCATACACAACTGCTGCTAATCGGAACGTTAGGAACATCCTGGTGAACTCACTCCTTGTATCCTCATGTTCCAGCAAGCCATCTTATAAGAGTTTGTATATAAGGATTAACACTCTAGGGCATGTAGTTACGATGTGGAAGGATGATTCCACCTGTCTCGCACAGAGCCTGCATGTGGGGTCATCTGTAAGTCCCATTGTGTGTATGGGTTTATTGAAGAGGCCATCACCAGTGAAGAAGCAGCCCATGCATAGGGATGATCCTCATACATAACAGCTGCTAATCTGAACGTTCGCAACATCCTGATGAACCCACTCCTTGTATCCTCAGGTTTCAGCAAACCTGCTTCTAAGTGCTTGCCCCTAATAACTAAAAGCCTAAGACAAGTAGTTAGATGTAGAAGGCTGATTTCTCCTGTCTCTTATAGAACCTGCATGCGGGGACATCTACAAGCCCTATGCTGTACAGGTGCTTATTGGAGAGGCCATGACCAGTGAAGAAGCCGATCATGATTCTAACGTAATTCCTACTGAGACTGAGAAACTCTTTGGTGCGACATGGCGAAGATACGTCAATAAGTAGCTTCCACTGTGTCAACCCTGGTTGCAAATTCCATGCTGTTGAACTGGAACCGAGACCACGTTTCGACTTCCAATTTAACCTTAGTGTAGGAAATTCTTAGAACTGGCTCTGTACCTATGGGTGATTTCTGAGAGGCTTCTCTATGGGGTCTGTTCTTGCATTTCACTCTATGTTACAATAACTGGGGACCCCCCACACCTTGACCCAATTCTGTTAGCTCCGTACGCCTTGAGCCAGTCTGCGTTCTTATACCAATTTAGAGTATGTTGTGATAGAGCAGAAGTCTGGCAGAGCAGATAAAGGTATGTTTATTGGGGTAATCTCGTCGTAGGTTTTTATGGATTATAGCAAAGATGGTGAAGGTTTTTGCTTGGAAGATAGTGGCGGATATATTGAGGGCAGCGGAAATGTTTCTCGCCGTCGACACCTGCCCCTGAACTAAAGGTTTCGAACACAAATTTGAGAATTCTAATAATTATACATATATAATATTTGTAAATTGACATATAGGGAGACAATTCATTAGTTATATCGAAAGTAACAACGATTGCAGTAAGGAGTTTCTATGATGACAACTTTAAATAGCTAGTAAAACGACATGGGTTATTCTTCACGCCTAACTTTAATAGCAAATTGTATAACTCGTACGGTTTTTTCAGTAAGTTATTTGGAATAATATTTTAAGAAAAATTACAGCACAATTCTTAAATGGAACCAGCGACCAACGAAACTATTTCATCTGAGAATAACTTACAAACTATTTCATTCAAACACTGGATAGTACAAACAGATCTGTCTTGTTTCCAATTTAGATATAATTCATTAAATCATAGAAACTAACTTGAGTAAAAAGAAACTCCTCCCTTCATCCTCATTTTCTATTCTAGAGAATTTTTAATTAGAATTTCAGTTTAAAAACTATATGAGATCGTTAGATTGACCTAAGGAGCTGATTTCATTGGTAGTCGTATGGATGTTCTAAAATCCTGTCATTATTTGAAAATTCACAATTATATTTTTGGTTAATTATGAAAATAACTTTTGATTTCGTTGATGTCAATTTGAGGAGCAAATTGGAACAATCGATTTCTGCTAACGCATCCAAATTATCTAAGACATAATCTTAAATTTCTAGCAAAGAAAAGGGTCATCGTCAGCCTCCGATCCAACCGGAATGTTTGGAAACGTTGCCCTAGAATGCTGCTTTGGCACTTGGTTTCCAGTTGCTCTAGTATTTTCGGCGTGCGTGAATTAAGGCCCCCTGCTGGGGATCGTTTCTCGACGCTGTAATGTAATGATCCGGGCAGCATCGTCAGGCGTCACGCGGGTGACACCGCTGTCGGACGGATTATGATCGGCACAGCGCGTGCCTCCATTTACATGTGAATCATGCTGCCAGTTGTGTGTTACTGCGACTCGCTCACCCGGAGCATTTTAATAGTCCGGGTAAACGCTGGGGTGTCAGGCAATATGGTTTCGGAGACCCTGAGCGTACTTCTTAAGTTCTATTACGCTGCGTTTTATTTTTATCGTGCTTTTATGGAGAATAATGAAAACTTGCGTCTAGTTATCAGAGCAGATTATAATTTAGGTGGGTGCTGCAGGCTTTTCTCAGGAAAATTACATTATACGCAGAATACTGGTTGGGTTGACCTTGTTATTAAAATTTAATATCGGAGTAGTTCGTTCTAGTTTAAGTATGTGTAACCGAGCAACCTTTTAGAAAAGCTCTACATTTTGTAATATATAGCCCAATTCAGTTATAACAAGAGATTGGTAAAGATTTGCTCATTACATCGGTTAAATATAATATCCGGGAAACTAACGAAAATCATTTACCGTATTAAAACCAAAATACCTTGTATTACTATGATTAAAATCTTAAAATAATCGTCTTTTCTACAAAAAAGGAAATATTACAGAGGCATTCATAACAATTATAGCATTTTGGATCCTTTTTTTAATAAGTCGTTGTTTGTTAGGTCTTTTTGTGCTTTAAATCTTAAATCTAAGAATGTTTTCCAGTACCAAATGTTGCGTTTGTTAACTATTTATAAAGCCTTAACAATATTTTCTGATACAACAAAAGGATATACATCTAAGGATTATCTAAAGTACGTTGTACATTTTTTGGGGTTCGTTATAAAGCACATACATACCATACCATTGCAAATTAGGACATCCAACCGAACATTTTTTTAGTACGATCTTTAATAGCCACACGAATTACAAATCCTGAATACATCTTAATTTTTACTTGTTGTTTCTAGAACAGGTGCTCGCTATAAGCGGGCAATACAATACAGTAAACATCGCAAATCCAAAACATTATTATCTTAAATCTCTGTTATATCTACGTCAATTTAAGCGAGTTTAATTCAATCTAGTAAATTTGAAATTTCACAATATCTACCCTTTTAATTACTTTTTCAAACTATTCAAAGACATGAAGAGTAATATCTGCTGTAATTTTTTTTAAATTGAATTCATTGAGATAACGTTCTAAATGAAATTTTGCCAATAATGGGGGCGTTTGAATCTTAAATACTAATAAAAGTTAAGTTGCAGGCTTTCGCGGTTTGGGTCTAATGGAATCACGTCTTCTTTCTTAGACCGCGTCGTCGTCGAATTGATTGATGCTGACGTTTCGCTAACCGTTGCAGTTAGCATTGTCAAATTTTAACCCTGACGCTTTGATAATGGTACCTGCAACAGTTAGCGATACGTCAGTATTAGTCAATTCCACAGACAAATTTTTCAAAATGTCATTCTGTTATAAGTATAACTCTCAATCTGTACATGATATCTATAAAATACAAATCTTCATATCCCGTGAGGGGTTACTAGTCTCCCATTGGGCGCCTTCCCGGATGGCGGATAGGGGGATGCTTCCCAGATGGTACCGAGGAAATCAAATACTCGGGGTAGACCAAAACTAGCTTGAGAGAGCGTCTGTCTTCCGTGGAGCGGCTACTCGACTGCGACTGTTTCTTCAGGTTAGGAGCGGCTGATAAACGAACTCGCCAACCCGCCTCACCAACGTGGCATTTTAAGGCTAAAAACCCTCAAATGAAATGCCAGGTTTTGGACGACGGGTATGCATACACTTTCAAAATCTCACACTGATAAATATCAGTCAGTCCCATGGAATCTTGGGGGGGGGGGGACAAAAAATTGACCCGTCATGAACACACAGCAAAGATTCACCTTGTAACATACAATGTACAAACGCTATCCTTAGACGAAAAACTCTTAAAACTAGAAAATGAAAACAGCCATATAAAATGGGATATAATTGGACTCGGCGAATCCAGAAGAAAAGGGGAAAATTTATCAACGTTAAAATCAGGTCACATTCTCTATCATATAGGAAATGAAAAAGAAGCCCAGGGAGGCGTAGGCTTCTTAATACATAGAAAACAATTCAAAAATGTTATAGATGTGAAAGGCATATCGCCACGTGTAGCCTTTGTCATACTAAAACTAAACAAACGATATACCATAAAGATCGTCCAATCATACGCTCCCACAACGGATCATGACGACGATGAAATTGAAGAATTCTACGAAGATATCGTCTCGGCTCTCACACAAGATAGGTCTCACATTAACGTTATAATAGTAGACTGCTGTAATGCCAAAGTTAGCCATAAACTGGAGGAAGCCGAAACATCTTTAGGAACCTTTGGGATGAGGATCAGAAACCCTAGAGGTCGAACACTAATTGACTTTATGCAACAACATAGATTGTACCTAATGAACAGCTTCTTCAAAAAGAAACCAAATAGAAGATGGGCATGGAGGAACCCCGATGGGCGCACAAAAAAAAATGATTTCAAAAGGTACATTGTACAGAGTGACACGGTAATAAACAATATATCGATTGGAAGTAATCATAGAATAATCTGAGCTACATTAAGGATAAATGTGGGAAAAGAGAGAGAAAAAATAATCCAAAAATAATTTTTTAGAAAGTGGACAACTCCTGAAGATATCCAATCTTTCGAGAATACAATTACATCTGTACTAGACAAAAACCAGCCTCAACACACAGATATCGAACAAATATCTAGAACAACAATCGAAGCCGTTAAAGAAGCAGAGAAGAAATATTGTACAAAAACAAACCAAAAATACGATAAACTAAACCACAACACAAAAATCCTTATGGAGGAACGAAGGGAATTAAGGAGCATAGGTGCAAACCCACAAGATATAAAAGAACTAAATAAGAGAATATCTAAAGCAATTAGAAGATATATAAGGGGCTTCAATACCGTACATATAAATGAAACAATAGAGAAGAATAAAAATATGAAAGTACTAAGAAACACTATATCGACCGGAAGGAAAGAAATATTTAAGCTTAAAGACAAAGACGGAAATACCGTGACCAACAGAGAAAAAATACTTGAAGTAATAGAAGAACTATACAGAAACAGGTGGATAGAAGAGGAAGAAGTCCAGGCCGAAAATGAAGAAAGAAGGGTGCCAAACCAAGGATCTGAAGAACTGTCGGATATAACCAAGGAAGCATTAAATGTGGCGATAACACAAATGAAAAACAACAGGTCGTCGGGGAGGATCAAATAGTTATAGAGACTATAAAAATTAGAGGTAAAAAATTGGAGCAAACTATTCAAAATCTATTCAACGAATGCTTACACTGTAGCATCACATGGAATAACGCGATAACCATCATTTTACATAAGAAAGGTGATATCTTGGACCTTGGAAACTAGAGACCAATAAGTCTTCTTTCTCATTTATAGACACTTAACACTAAAATCATCAGCAAACATCTGGAAACAAAACTAAATTTTTATCAACCCAGGGAGCAAGCGGGTTTTAGAAAGGGATACGGCACTAACGATCAGCTCCAAACAATAAAAACGCTAATAGAGAAGAAAATAGAATATGATAAACCGCTAGTCCTAATATTTATAGATTTTCAAAAGGCCTTTGACACAAGTGAATTCACAGCAATAATATCGGCACTCAAGGGATGCAGAATAGACTTCAGATACACGACATTATTACAACACATTTACAAAAATGCTACGGCTAGTACTAAAATGCGTCAACATACTGCAACATTTAAAATCGAGACAGGCGTTCGATAAGGCGACACCATATCCCCAAAACTATTGTCACCACCACCTTAGAATATATCTTCAAAACTGCTGGGATAAAATAGGAATAAATGTGGATGGAGAATATTTAGACCACTTACGATTCGCGCACGACATTGTTCTCATAGCTAATAACATCGGAGATCCTATTAAAATGCTCAACGAACTATATGTGGCAGCAAAAAAGGCAGGGTTAGATATGCGTTTCGGAAAAACAAAAATTATGACGAACCTCGTACTAAGTGGGGAAATAACAATAAGCGACAAAGTCATCGAACAAGTTTTTGACTATAAATATCTCGGACATGAAATTAGACTAGGGGCGACAATCAGACCTGTGAAATGAAACGTAGTATTGATCTCGAATGGACAGCCTTTGGTAAACTGCGCTACATACTCAAAAACAAGGATGCGCCAATATGTCTGAAAGAAAAGTACTGGAACAGTGCGTATTTCCTGTAATCACCTATGGAGCAGAGACACTGACATTAACAAAAAAGAAAATAAATAAGCTAAGAGTAACGCAACGAGCTATGGAAAGGTCCATTCTTGGAATCACACGAAGAGATAGAATACCAAAATGTATATATTTGGGTTTGATAATACACTACCATATAACATTTCATTGTACGTATTTTGTCATAATACAGCATTAAGCCGCCTCCCCAGTCCCTGTCTCCAAGCCTCTCTGTCTTGTGCCATATCTTCGGCCAGTTGTCTTCGTTCCATGGCTTGTCTAATCCCTTCGTTCCAAGAGCGTCTGGGTCTTCCTCGCTTTTTCCTTCCTGGTGGAACCCATCGAAATATACGTCTAGGCCAACGATTTTCGGGCATTCTCATTAAGTGTCCAAACCATCGTAAAGCTCCACGTTCTATTCCATCTAGCACTGTTTCCGTTGCTTCCATTTGATTTCTAATTTCCTCCTTGGTTACGTGCTGAAGTCTCGTTAATTGTCCAGATTTCACTTGCATAACAAAGTCTAGCTTCAACCATTGATCGTCCTATCCGTTTTTTGTTGTTTTTGAAATATTTCTGTCCCACCATAGGGAGTTAAGGCAGCCAATTATCTTCTTTCCTTCCTGAATCCGATGTTTAATTTCTCTTCCTTTCCTTTCCAAGTCCATTTTTATCCATTATAGCACCCAGGTATTCTTCTACTTGTGTAACTGTTGTTTCTTCATTAATTAATACTTCGAATCTTGCTTCCCTATTAACTACTAGATATTCGGTCTTTTTTAAACTTACATGTAGTCCCCATTTTTCATATTCTTCATACAATCTTTTTATCATGAATTCATGATTAATGAATCCTGTGCTAGGACCACCTGGTCGTCGGCAAAACTCAATGTAAAAAGTCGGTAGTCGTTTGTAGGTACGCCCATATTTTCGCAACTCCGTTTTTTTCTGTCATATCGTTAAGTTTGTAGTTCAATATTCTTCCAAAAAGACGACTCATGCTACTGATAACACTAAGACCAGAGATCCTTCCCATCTCCTTTGTTAAAAATCGAAACAAGATAAGCTTGTTTCCATTCCTGGGGCGTTTTAGTCCACTTGCAGCATTCATTCATTAATCTTGTTAATCTGTTGATGATTTCTTCTCCACAATTTTTGATTAATTCAACCGGTATGTTACCTGGACCCGGGGATCTGCCGTTTTTCATTATCTTCCGTTGTGTCTCAACTTCGTCTTTTGTTATAGTTAATGTGTTGTTTGATGTTTGATTATTTTGTACTACTGGTATATTGGTTTGATATATCCGATTCTCTGTTAATAAATTTGTGTAATAGTTTTCCCACTCATTCATGTTTATTGGATTGAAAGTTTTATTTGTCTTATTAGATGACATCTGTTTGATGGTTCTCCATACCTCCGTTGATTGTGCTCCGCCAATTAAGCTGTCAATTTGGTTACATTTTTGTTCCCCGAACTGTTTTTTCATCTCTTTTATTTTTCTTTCTACGTTTCTATTTTTCTTTCTGTAAATTTCACGACTTTCATTATTGCTTAATGTTAACCAGTTGTTGAAAATCTTATTTTTTTGTTTTATCAATTCTTCTATTTTCTCTGTAAACCAGGGAGGTTTTTGTCTATTTTTCTTGTGGGGTACTGTACCCAGAGCTTGCATTGCTGCTGAATGTAGTGCAGTTTTAATATTCTCATATTCCGTCTCTATGCCTTCGTTTATTGGTTGTTTTTCTAGTTCTATTTTGAGGCGATTTTGATACAAATGTTTGATGCTGTGTTGTTGCATTAGATGTAGTTTATGCTTCTGTATTTTATTGTCTTCTTCAGTTATATTCTTTGGTTCATTTTCAATTTGGTGTTGATTTTTTCTGCTGTCAGTGAATGGATATATTGGATTAGCTTGTAGCATGTAATGATCGGACTCACAGTTCCGTCCTCTTTTAACTCTGCAATTTTGCCATTTAATTCGGGTTTTTTGTTTGGTAATAAAGTAATCTAATATAGGCTTCTGATAGAATACCTAACATCGAAAGTAGACAAAGCACCAGAGTAACGGATATAGTCGAATGAATAACAAGACTAAAGTGGAAGTTGGCCGGTCATATAGCAGGATTCCAGGACAAGCGATGGAAAAAAAGGATAATCGAATGGAGACCAAGGGACGACAAACGAAGCAGAGGGAGGCCGCCAACCCGCTGGACTCATGACGTTAAGAGGATAGTTGGAAATTGGATAAATATAGCCATCATCATCATCATCATCATCATCATCTGGTAGCTAACTAATCCATTGCTGAATATATGCCTCCTCAAGTTCTTTCCATGCTACGCGGTCCGTAGCTAGTTTTCCTGCTGTTTTGTCTATATCGTCTTTCCATCTAGTTCTTGGTCTACCGCGATTTCTTCTTCCCTGTCGCGGTCTCCATCGCGTCGCTTTCTTAGTCCACCTATTGTCTTGTATTCTTGTTAAGTGTCCGGCCCAGATGCATTTCAAGCTGGTGATGAGTCGAGCTACATCATCCACTTTTGTTCTGTGTCCTATATGTTCTTATCCGGTCTTGTAGTCTCACTCCCAGCATGGCTCTTTCATTTTCATTTGGCAGCGTTTGAGTTTTTCCATGGTTACTTTCTTTAAGGTCCATGTTTCAGACGCTTAGGTTAGTATTGGCAGTATGCACTGATTGTAAACTTTTGTCTTTAAATGTTTGTGTTAAATACTGGTTTTTTAAGTTTGCGTAATGATGCCCCTGCTAATTTTATTCGCCTATCGATCTCCGCTGCTTGTGTTTCTTCTGATAGTGTTATTTTTTGCCCGAGATGTATGTACTCATCTACCAGTTCTATGTGCTCATCTCTCGTAACCATAGGTGTTGCGTTGTCTGTGTTCGTCATACTTTTTGTTTTTGAGGTGTTGATTTTAAGCCCTATTTTCTCAGTAGCCGTTCGTAGTTGTTTTAACATTACTTCTAGGTCAGGCATGTTGTCAGATAGTAACACAATATCGCCTGCAAAACGTAGGTTCGATAGGTATTCCCCATTTATATTTATACCCATGTTCTGCCAATTTAAGGTCTTGAATGCGTCTGCTTTATTAGAATTTGGAAGACGCATTCAAATAAAGCCAAGGATAGACAAATTTGGAATTAATTAGAGGAGGCTTATGTCCAACAATGGACTTAGAGGAGCTGTATTGGATTGGATATCACTTATATTTCAAATATAGTATAATTTTTCTTGACTGCTAATAAACTTTGGCAGGCAATCTGATTTTTTAAATCGAGGATATAACCTTTTTTATTATATGAGATTCACTCGTAAAACTAAGTTATGGCCGTTTCAAGAGGATCTTATTTAAATCAATTTTACTAAACATTTCCTGAAATCTCTTCTAATTATTTGTTTATAGCGACATTTTGCTATACCTGGTATTAAATGATTAGAAACCATTCAAATTTGAGTTTAATCAAAAAGTAACGCTTATGATGTCAGTTGCCTGTCTATATAGTTGTCATACGTAGAGTCTTCAAACAGTCTTTCAATAAAATTAATAATAAGAATATTTTAATTATGAAATAAGTCACAAATAATTATACGTGCAACAATATCCTAATTAACATAGTATTTAAAAGGAAAAATCGTAAGGGCTATCGATGCATAATATTTATTTATTACTCTGTGCGAAGATTGTATATTGCCAAATAAAGTTATTTAAAACAAATATCTCCCTTATACAATTAACTACATTTCGATACCATATTTTAGTATTATATGGTGAGACTCTACACCCTCTGAAGGGATTTGGCCTACAAGGCGGAAAGTCAGAGCTGTCATATCTTTGCTCTCACACCCAATTGTCATATGCTAAATTAATAGCACGTGGTGATGTGGTGAGCATCACACATTAGACAACCGCATTATTACCCCTTGTTAATTCGAACGCAAGTACTCAAATATTTAAGACGACTGGGTATGTTGCCCGCCAGGCATCGAGTCGGGGGTTTGAATTCCCGACCATCCGCACTGGAGTCCAGTGCTAGTGCTCTAACCACTGGAGCACGCTGGAGGACATTTTAGGGATATACCGGAGATAATAGCAAATATAGTCGGAATCAAAAAATTACTTAAAGTAATTTTAAAATAATTTGGATACCTGTCAAACACTAAATACAAAACCGATATTTTACTGAAATTAAGTATTTACAAATTATATTGTGCACAATGTAATTCTGTATATAAAGGCGAGAAAATTAAAAATTTTGATACTAGATACAGAGAACATACACGTACATGTCGCTTTAAATATACACATCCAGGGAACCCAAATTACACTAAACATCTGCTGAAATACTACAATAAGAATTTGATCGGTTAGAAGTCTTTGAACTTTATAAACAATCAAAAACCTGAACCGTGAATGATAACATTGAATTCATAAATTCGGCATAATTAGTTCCGAATGTGCTATTTTTACGAGGTTCGACAATTTAATCCCGAAACTCGTACAATAGAACAAAACGCAATTTAAAAATATTTGCTATTCAATCTTAAACTAATCTTCAGGTTCTTTAATACACTTATTGCAACGTTCTAAAAATTGTTGAAAACAGTCAGCAAAAGCGTCTGAAGAAACTGCGTTCAATTCGGAGGTTACCTTTTTTAATACCTTCTTTTTTAATTCATTCATAGTACCGTTCGCCCTCCCGAAACCGCTTTCGCATTCCTTCAGGGGGTGCGAGCGTCCCTTACATACTATCCATACATTGCAACTACGACGTAAACTAATCTATGTGAAATATGGTCGCCTCAAGCGGGGTTCGAACCCGCGGCTGATTGACCGCATTTCATTCTGACCTCGACTGACAGCGTTTGTTTGAACTGCGCCATCGAGGACCCTGATTTTTCTAATACATACTTTGTCCAGAAATTCTTTCCCTTTATGAACAGTTTTCATTTTAGGAAAGGGAACAGTGTGCTGCTGCTAATTCAGATTGATAAAGTGGATGACGCCACATTTTATAAGAAAAGACTAGGCAATCAGTGCAGAATGGAGAGGTGCATTGTCATACGATAAGAAACAACTACCATTTTTGAAATAGCGGTCGCATTTAACAAAGGCGTAATAATCTCTTCGCCGCTTTAATGTAAAATGCATCATTTATTTTGCCTTTTGGGTATAAATTCTTTATAGATCATAATCTGTTTATCGAAAAAGGTAATCAGCATGCTTTTGATTCTGGATTTTTGCTAACCAAACTTTTTAGTTAATGATTTTCCAATCCACCGCATGCTTTGGCGTTTCGTCTCAGGGTCGTACTGAAACACACAATAAATTATCCCCGGTGACGTACATGAATGCAGTCTTGAAAGAACTTTGCACGGATATTCCTCTCAAGCGTATTTAGCGATTCATCTCCTTATTGATGTATAACTCATCTGCTATTATTCAGAGTGTCATTCGGCCATTTGTTGCCATAATTTCACGAAATCCGCTTTTCGGTAGATCTACGAACGCCCGGCTATAGTCATCTTGAACATGCTACATTGGATTTTTTAAACGTTTAAGCACTTCAAACACGCTAAAACGTCTTAAGGTGCTATCACAGTGCACAGTTTTCTAGTTCCTGTTGAAATTTTTTCTAATTTACTCGTTGGTCCATGATGACTGACAGAATTGAAATGTATGCGCTAGTGTCTTGCGAAGAAACAAACAGCTGTTCGACCACCCTCTATTGATAAAACTGGGAACAATTACCTTCTTCTTTCCTTTCAATTTAATTTTACAGGTCTTCTGTGTTGCAGCGCCAATTCGAGAATTATATTAAGCATAATGCATTCTTGTAATGAATTAATAATATGTGGGTTCCTCTGCTAATCTCCCAAACTGCTTAGCTGTAAACGTGTTGTTCGTGCGATGTAACCTTCCTTAAAACTATAGTCCCCTCGTCCAGTAGTACGCACTCCGATATTTTGGTTGTCCTGTTCGTAATTATACAGTATTAACCAATTTTCCAATTCTAAAATTGAAAACTCTAAACCAAAAACACTACATGTAGCACGATTTTCCCCCAATAATATAATTTTTGATGAATTCTTGTATTGTCAGGTTTTATCTTGGATCATTGCTTTCACCTATATTATCAAAATAATTTTGTGTTATCAGTTAATAGTGTAAGCAGTTGCAGTTGGGCTGCAAAACCAGTTTTTACGTGAAACTCGTAGTTTGTTACAAAACCTTATTCTGTTAGAATATATGCCCAGCAGTGGGACAAAAAGGCTGTCAATGAATGATGAATGATGTAACTTTAATAAATGAAAATATTGGTTAGCTTGTTATGCATCACATTGTATTCGTGTGGGACAATAAAATATGTGTAATTGCTTGAAAAATAAGAACATGAATTCAGATTTAAGATAATTGAGCACATAAGAAAGCTATTTGCATTAATTTAGATTTAGTAACGTTTTGAAATTGTATGCTATTTTCTGATTGGTTACTGAAAATTGGGAGATGCGTCAGAGATTTAAGCTAAAAGCGTTGTACTTTCAAAATTTGCCTTTCATATTGTTTATTTTCTTGACGACCCGCTCAAAATGTTGCTGTTGAGTCCGTTTCCTTGACGAGCGGCACGTAATAACTGCATGTTTGTAGTTGTTTAGTGTTCAATACCATCTATATTTCAGAGCGGGAGCACGCTCGTTCGGCTACTCCCCTTCTACCATTTAAATCACAAATTCGATTTACAGTATCTTCTACTGATGTAATACATTCATGAACAATCCCCTCTCTTAATGTTTTAAGTTTATATTAATTATGTTACTTATTCAAATGAAGTTTTAAATTATTTTTAAACAATTGCTGTGGTCAAAATAGTGGTTATTTCCGTTAATACAGTATTTTCAAGATTCGGAGCAGAAATCGGCTTACTTGGCGTCGGCAGATTTTTTTTTGTTTATGGATCATATTTTGTTTATTGCTACGAGTGACCTACCTCAATGTCAACAAAGTTTGAAACGTCAAATTTTGTCATTGCAGGAGACGTTTATTACGTTTGAAGTATATAACCTCAACTTATTATACATCTAAAGTGAATTTAAAGGAGAAGCATCATTGTGACATTAAAATAGTTTCAATTAACTAGGAATTTAAGAAAATAATAATGTTTGGAATTATAATACACGGTTATGTTAACGAAGTCCAATGTTTTATAAATCAAACAACATTATGGAACATGTGTAATAACACACAAGGTGTGAATAAGTTGTTCAAAGTTTTCTATTTACCAACAAACGTATGTTAGATGTACGAGCCGCCATATACAGTTACCAACGAAACTTCAACCAGCAATACCAACTGAAGAACAATTCAAATACACCGCAAAAATGGTGGGTGATCTCCAAATCCAGTGAATGTTTTTGATAATCTTGTCATACTAATTCATTCTCTTTCCGGTATCATAAGTCCTGTCAGTCCCTTCCGGTTCCCAGAAGATTTCTCCAATGATTTCTATTCAACCATTCTCCTTGTTGTATATTTCTTTTTTCTATTGCTGTCTGTAGTGTGTGGTGGTAGTTCAGTTGGTCGCTCGCTTTCTGAGTGCCCATTCTGGCTTGGGTTCGAAACCTTAGCATTACTATGCAGATTGATAAAAATCTTGTCTGCAACCTACCGCACGCAATTTCCCAATCCGACTTGCAACTGTGGGAAAAGGAAAAGGAGGAAAAGGCCGATCCCCAGCAGTGGGACAAAAAAGCTGTCAATGATGATGATGAAATTGCTGTCTGCATTCCTTGGAGATAGCCCTTTCTTGATCTTCCTCTCTTTCTCCTTTCGGGGGAATCCATTCCATAGCCATATTTGGTATTCGCCCCTCTTCTATCACACATGGCCGAACCATACAATTGTCTATGTTCTATTTCTCCTGCAATGTCACTGTTGATTCCTTTATATTCTCATTTCTCACTCTTTTAATTCTTGAAACTCCTGCAGCTCTTCTCAGATAGTCCATTCCCAACACTCTCAGCTTACTTTTGTTTAGTTCTGTCAGTTGCCATACCTCTGCTCCATACAGTGAAACACTTTTCACCATAGTGTTGTATATTTGGATTTTTATTGTTCTTGTTATGTCTTTGTCCCATTGTATACTATTAATATCACCAACTACTTTTTTACTCTTTTTAATTGTTTCATTTATTTCGCTTTCATTCTTTTTTCCTCACCTATCCTCGCTCCTAAATAAGTATACTCCTCGCATCTTCCTGTTACCTTTCCCGTATCCAATTCTAATCCTCCTCTTTGTGCAGTATCTAGCGGCAAATATTTTATCTTGTCAATGTTTAGTGTTAAACGTCATTTTCCGTATTCTTCCCTTAGTTGCCTGGTCATATACTCTGCGTCATCTTTTTCTTGAGCTATTACTACTTGATCGTCTACGAATTGTAAGGTATATATTGTTGTGTCTGCTATAGGTATTTCCATTCCGCTGCATCTCTTTTTCCATTGTCTCAGGTCTTCGTCTACATAAACATAACGTTGGCGACAACGGCCATCCGTGTCTCAACCCCTTGCTTATTCTAAATGTTAATTCCGCTTCATTCTTGACTTTGGCTATCTGCCCTTCGTACAAGTTTATCACGACTTTAACCATAGTTTGTTCTACTTTTCCCTCTATTGCTTCCCGCATCTTCTGTATTGAAACATTGTTATATGATTTTTATAGGTCTATCATTGCCAGGTGTAAATCTCTTCTCGTAGACTGTTTCTTTTGTATTATTTGGGATAATGTGAAAACGTTGTGTATTATAGGATGGAGCGAAAAAACTTTTTTGAAATTCACATTGCCTGAGTTAATATTTGGTATGAAACTGGCTGGAACAAATTCTCTCCAAATTTCAGCTCAAAATGTTGCCATCTTGAGGTTCCACACCTCAAGTGAATATTTGTATTGCTTTTTTTTAAGTTTTTAATGCCTTTTTATCAAAAAACTAATAATTAATTAATTGAATAATTAATTTGTAAATTAATATTAATTAATATTTAATATTAATAATTATTTAATAATTAATATTAATATTAATATTTATTGTCAAATGTCAGTGCGAAATAGTAAGTAATGGTTGTAAGCTGAGGAGAGAACGTCGAAAGGTACGATCACAGCTTACTTCTACACAAGTAACACAGTCTTTGTACGCCATCTACTTCGATGGAAGAAAGGACAAAACTACAGTGCACGAAATGAAGGGAAGTTCTTTATATAGGACTATAGCTGTGGAAGAGCATATTGTTTTGTTGTCAGAAACTGGTTCTGTTTATATAGGACTCTGGGTCTAGTGTGGATATTATACGAAGAATAATCAACTTCGTTACACAGAAAGGGATTACACTTTCGGAACAGGT